>JAPMOR010057646.1:111651-127494 GCA_026543865.1 Argiope aurantia
TGAGAGTCACCATTCGAGTGCAAAGGGTAAATTCCATTAAAAAAAATCTGTAATTTTTAGTTCTGGTATTTGATTTAAGATTCTAGTCAAATCTTTGTAAATTGAATTTAGGACTTAAAAACTTTTTATTCTTATTGCGTTAGAACGACGCACTATAGAATATTTACGATGTTTTTAAGATTTTTTTAAGATACTAAGATAAGGTTTTTTTTTTAAATACTAAAAGAGTGAGAATGATCATAGGAAAATGACTTGCAAACGAGAAAGGCTTATTAATAAGCGGCATATAAAATCATCATTAAAATCTATATCACTATTTAAAAATGCGACGTTTTATTTTCATAATCAAGAAGTATCCGAATACGAAGGTCAGTTACCTTTTCACTGAAGGTATCTGACGTTTTACATAGAATAACTGAGCGGGTTTCGAAATTTTTTTTTGTCATCAACTTTTTGTTTCGATTACTTTCTTAAACCGGTACCATGGCCTTGATGCCGCTCAACTTCAACCTGAAATAAAAAAGGAAAGCTTCAATTTATACAAAAGCGTTTAAATTGTCTTGTTGTCCAGCACTTGAGAGCATTTCTGAAATTTCTCTAATATAAGCAGGTATGATATCTTTTTATTGTAATTCTTTATTTTGAAATGTTTTTAATTAAATGTTTTGTGGAATTTAATCAAGCTAAAATGCTGTATATTTTGCATGTTGATGTTAAAAGATGAAATTTTAAAATTTGCTCTTCTGCAGTAGATGAATATCATTTTTT
Organism: Argiope aurantia; assembly: GCA_026543865.1. Taxonomy (NCBI): domain Eukaryota; kingdom Metazoa; phylum Arthropoda; class Arachnida; order Araneae; family Araneidae; genus Argiope; species Argiope aurantia. Next base: position 112,420 of record JAPMOR010057646.1, read on the forward strand.
TTGGTATGAAATTGATACTCTGGAAACAGAAGAAATTTTAAGATTTCCGGGTAAATAAAGCTTAAATATAGTTCTGTGTTTTAGAACCCATACTTCAAAAGTTAATTAACGCTATTCTGTTGCGAAAAGCTCATCTTTTTTTTTAAATATATAAATCAAATTGGAGCAAGTGAAAATTTTTCATTAAACTGAAGTGTACATTTTCATTAAAATGCTATGGAATTTAGCTAAATTTAAGAAGATAGAACCAAAATAAAAATGGAATATGAAACTAAAAAGAAACAGATTAATGGAATCGAAAAATGAACATATTTAGAAAAAAGAGATGATTTTAAAACTAAACTCAAAAATAAATACCTACTTTTAATATTCCAAATGTTTCGCTAAATAATGCATATTTATTAAATAGTAAACAAAGGTAATAAATAACATCATAATAACTGTAACTCAAAATTTATATTAATTTTAAATGCAATGCGAAAAAGAATAAATAAGTAATTTCAATAAGCAACTCATTTAAAGGATTTTGAATACAACCATTGCATTATAAAATTTCAAATTAAACAGGGATAAAATTGTTCAAAGTTTTTCTATTGCTTTCTAATATTTCCTTTTTTTTAAAGTGTTTTTTTATTGAATGCATTTTACATCCAATAAAGTATTTGAGCGAATACGAAGGTACTATAAAAATGTCTTAGTGTGTGTACAAAATGAAGATTATTTAATTAAATTCGACTAATTAATAATTGACTGATTTGACTGATTAATTAATAAAATTTGACTTTAATTTAATCTTGAAAATCTAATTTTGACTTTTATTTTTAATTAACCAAAATAAATTAGAATTACGAACAATGTTTAGTGTTATGTTTATAAGGCAGAGAAAAATTCAACTTATTGACGATTTCGAACTAAAAAAACACTTGAATTAAACAAGTTCTAATTTAAAAGGTTTTTAATTTTTTTTAAATAGCTTATTCTAAATTTATAATGATCTCTATAATAGAATTACAAGTATGGATATTCGTGAGTTTTATTTATAATTATCTTAGTTACAAATAAAATATTTGTAATATCTTAATTACAAACAAAACGTACGAATTATGTGTGTTGTAATTAATATAAATTAAACCTTCTTTAAATGTTTATATACCAGAAAACTTCTACCTTTTTTCATTGCAGAATATTTTCGTAATGAATTTTTATTATGATACTTATATTTGAAGCATTTTTTCCTCTTCTATTTTTTAAACTTATTTTCAATAATTATAAAAGTGAATGTCTACTTGTTTTTTTGGATCTTATATAGTTTCACAACTTTTGACAGAATCGAATGAAATTTTTCACATATAGTTATCAGTATTTAGAGAAATTAATTACTCTATTGGATTAAAAGCTATGCCTGACTAAAAAGTACAAAATCAGGATCGAATGATTTAAAATATTTCAACTGTAATATCAGAACATATGGACGTAATATATATATATAATTTAACCCCTTAACTGTTTCATTTTCTTTACTATCTGATAAGATGACACCTTCCATTTTGGGAATATTTTCTTATTTTGATTCAAATGGAAATCTATTGAATACTTGTATATGTATTCGAAGTAATTTTAATATTGAATTATAATCGTTATGAATGGTTTATTTTTTGTTTACAACTATCAAAACTCTATAAATCGATTCATGTATGGCACTCGGGCAAAACAGTTAAGCGATTAAACCATCTTAAAATTTAAAAAACTGGTTTTCCAGTGAAATAAATTTCATTTCCATAAGATTATTTCTCTAATTTTAATCTTTTTTTTTTTCAAAATTAATTTGAACATAATATATATAAAGTTTTTATTTCCTTCTATTTATTAAATCTGTTTTATATTGAATCACATTTCACTCCCGCGCTTTTGTTGATGTAGACATTTTTTTCCCCCGAACATTTTTCACTTTTGCTTTCATTTCTTCGCAACTTTTAATTTATGAATGCAATAATTTAGCAGAAACCAGTCAATTGTTTCGACCTCCTCGGAAAATTCGCATCTAAATTGTCTCAAAAATTTGGCGATGACGAGTATACTCGTCAAACACAAAGTAGGTGTTGTATGAAATTTTGTTGTAATGAAATAACTTATATTTTTATTTCAATAATCACATTTACTTATTTACTTAAACTAATATATATATTTTTTTCATATGAACGAAAAGAACTTAAAAAATTAATCTATTATCTTAATTTGCCATTAGGGTATGGCTAAAGCATGCTGCAAAAGGATCCTCATCCCGGTTTTTATTTCCAGGGATGACTAATACTATACAGCTATACATTTAAGAAAAACAGTCATATTTGCAGGTTTTTTTATAATAATTATTAATAATCTTTTATTTGACTTGGCCTCAAAATTTTAAATTTACGAATATGTTCGAGTCTTTACTAAAATTGTAATTCAAAATGTAAATTGTCATTACTTATTAATCCTGACAAATAAAAGATTATTATGCGTCATAATACAAAATGCTGTACTTTTGCCATGACGAGTATACTCGTCAAAAGCAGTTAACACATTGCGTACGGCTCTCAACGAGCTCTCAGGGCCTGCACATTTTTGAATGCTCTAGAAACATGCTTGGCAAGCAATAAGATGCATATATGTACATTTTTAATTTGCATTTGGTATTATATTTACATAAAGTATTAACTGATACACAATGTATTAACTGATAAAATACTATTGAATGAATTTGTTTCGAGTTCTTTTCTAATTTCTTTATATTTCCAGCATTCTTCAATTCTTTCAAATTATTTGATCAAAAAATATATTTTGTTGCCGCCTTGGCACCCTTCATAGAAAATGCAGCTTGGAGCTGATTGAATTATATCTCTTTTCAAAATTAAAATAACTAGCTTGTCTGTCAAAACAATAATTTCAGACTGAGGAGGAGCTTCAAAGGAAGGTTAAGGTCAATCTAACGTCGTTGGGGGAAACGGGTTTTGAAAAAAAAAAAAAAAATGAATAGGAAACCTCATCCACAAGTATGGAAAAATGTCTGAAACCTTACAATGTTTATGTCGAAAAGTTGTCATGATCATACTCAACTTTTAGATTAAATTCATTTTGCTCATCACACTTGATTTTTTATCTTCCATTGGAGCTTGAAAAATAAGAACGCATTCTTTTATAATTAGCAAAAAAATTCGAACTATATATTTTGGTGAATTTATGCTTTTGAAGCTCTTTGAGAAGCCTAGCCATTTTTGGATTTATATTTGCATTTATTCTCTCTTGTATGGCAACTCAAAAATGCCACAAATGTGAAACTTGATCGGTTGCTTCTATATCACAGCAGCTCTTTCATCAATCTTACGTTTAATTTGTAACTCTTTCATTCTTGTTTTATTTTTTATTCCTATACTTCTCGCAAATTATTAAAAAATTATTTTGTATCACCCTATAGATGGCGCAAATTTGTTTTCTTTCAGAAATACAACAACACACACAAATATATATGTGTAATTTTTTGCAGGTGCGTGGCCGAAAAGAAGAAACTTTTGGAACGAACTTCAATTTACCACGGGATCCATAATTTGTACAAGGGGATGAAAGGCGGAACACGTTTGTTCGTACCAGAACACAAGAGCAGAAGATGCAGAAATTTTCCCTTTTGTGATTTTACTACGATTTCTGATAGGGATTTCTTTGACACGCGTCGACTTTGGAAAGAAAATCTTGGATATTTTTAAAAGAATGCAGTCGGCGATAGATATTTTAATCCTTTTCCTTCTGGGCGTGGAAAATCCAAAACTCGGCAATTTTGTAGAGCGCGTGTTAAACATAATTAAATAAAAAAATGAATATGGATCAGGGAATAAGAGAATTTTAAAATGAAGTAACATGGGCTAATTTAAAATAAAAATTAGGAAAGTAATTAAAAGTTAAAGTAAATTAAGAGATATAATTACATATATGGGCTATGTAAAAAAACAAGCATAGAATGTGTTTTCTATTCACTATAATGAGCATTAATTGATAACAATCTATAGCATTATGTGAGATTTATGTTAATATTAATGTTTTAACTAGAAGTAACATTATGGCGAATTTGGGACAGCCTTTGTAGTTTTAACCCAGGTCAGGTGACGGCTAGATCTGTTACAAAGTAATTCAGTACTCACAAAATTCCAAAAACAAACACCCAAGTTCATTTTAAATCATAGAAACAATACAAGTCGCATCACTCTATGCAAATTTAGAGTTTATTCTTAAAGCAAATGCTATTGGTTGCTTGTAAGTTTATTTGATATTTATTCTCAGGTAAACTGGTGAGAATTTGTCTATTGAGACGTTGAAAAAAACCGAAAATATATTTCTAAGTACTATTTAGTGTATTTTTATAACATTATTGAAATTAAAACTTTTTTCAAAGCATTTAATATTTCACCTTATTGAAGAATGTAACATGAAATGTCTGGAACGGAAAGCTACCAAAGCATTGGCATTTGCATTTGCATTTTATAGGAGTTGGAGTATAAAAAGTTCATGTTATTCAAACACAAATGAAGCACTTCTACGAAGCACGATTAACTTTTCGTCGTATTTGTATTGAAACATGATTACAGCAGCAGTTATTGTCAGTACAATTTTTCTCCTGAGAATCTTAAAGACGTTATTTATATATTATAATATTGAGACAAAAATAAAATATTTGTGTCATATGTTTACATAAGTCTATTTTTGGTAGATTTTTTATAAGAAATGCTGAACTGTTTCCATCCTTAAAACATGTAAATTACATTCATGTCCATAAATCAAAGATAATTCAAGATCATACGGAAATCAAATTCTAAAGTAAAAATTTCATCTGTAGAATTACCACAAATATCTTCAAGAATAATATGCAAATTACAGGATGCCACCAGATGACGCCGAAAATATGGGTGGTTCCAATTGAAGTTCCACTTTGAAATGGCCATAAAAGGAAAACTATTGAACTAAATGTTATTTAATTTAGTAATAGTTTAAATTACATCATGGAAATTTCTTTTACACCAAAAAAGTTCAAAAATTCACCATCAGGTGAGCAAATGGTGACATGGAGACATCGGTTTAAAATGTGTTTAATCGTTTCTGAAGCGTGTTATAAAGCATGCTCAATTGTGTTAGCTCAAAAGCACTGTTTATGGCGATAATCTAAACGATTTGGCGAAACGGAAAGATCTAATTCACCGTTATGTGTGTAGCACTCCTCCTGATATTCTAAGAACTACTGTTGAGAATGCAGTAATGCGATTTAACTTGCTTTCAGAAAATGATGGATGCCACATTGAACATGCTTTGTAACACGTTTCAGAAATGATTAAACACATCTTAAACCGATGTCTTCATGTCGTATTTTGCTTAAGAATATTTCATAAGGCGCCATTTCCTCCCTGGTGGTAAGTGTTTTAACTGTTTTTTTCCTCATTTCTTTTCTCATGACCTTTTTTAAACCATTACCTAGTTTGATAACATTTGGTCCAGTAGTTTTCCTTTTATGACCTTTTCAAAGCGGAACTTTAATTATTACCACTCTGTGTTTTGAATAGTGGCAAAGAAGCAAAATTATTTACAATCGTTATGTGAGCCGCTTAGTGTCATAACCGAATAGTTATCCTACAGAGGATGCATGTGAATGATTTTTTACATGGTAAAATTATCGGTCGTTTGGAAAGTGCGAGTACTCAGATGGAAGTATGAGAGGAACTTGAAATCGCCAAAAGTGTAATCTCTATGCTTTGGCTACGATTCCAAGATGATGGCAATGCCAATAAACGTTAGAGCACAAGTCGCCCTAGAGTTAAAGCCAAATGACGGCCAGTATTTGACAGTAAATGCCAAAACAAGCTCAGTATTAGACCTGCATCGTCAGTTATTTTCAATCAAGCTTACGACAGTTTCAATGCAAACCGTATACAGACGTTTGGGACCCACTGGTCTATTTGCTCGCAGGCCTGTTAGATGTGTTCCGCTCACAACAGCTGACTGTTGCCAGCTGTTAGTCTGGAGTAGAGAACAGGCCAATATGGACATCTTCACAATGGGCTTGTGTGATGTTTTCTGAAGAATAATGGTATAATTTTCAGTATGATTCAAGTCGGAACTTTCATATGGGGAATGCCAGGTACCCGTTACCATCAAGAGAACATGACTGAGCGACACAGTTTCTGTGGTGGAGGATTGTTCGTTTGGGGCGGAATTATACTGGGCTACAGAACAGAACTACATGTTCAAATCGGAATCATGATAGGCTAAATTTATCGAGATATCATTTTGGAACAACATGAAATTTTGTTTAGGAGTGCCATGTCGGCAAAATTCGTTTATGGATGACAATGCCTGTCATTACCGTCCAAACATCGTAAACGAATGCCTTCAATTTGAGGATATCCCCCATATGGAATGCCAGCATTCTCCCCTGACTTGAAACCGATACAGCATGTGTGGGACATGCTTGGTCGACAGTTTCAGGCCCTCAATCACTTTTTACATGTGTTACCGGAAATTCAGAGAGCATTGCTGGTTTAGTGGTGTAATCATCCCCAAGATCAGCTCGATAATTTGATAGTGCCACTAGGTGTTGTACTGATTATATTCTGGGTGACATATATTTACCATCATACCAACCATGTTAAGTTTTTACAAGGGAGATATTTTCTGTAATTGATCAAGGGAGCTAAAATCGTAGTTTTTATGAATGGTATCAAAAATACACCAATGGTATCAAATTTTTTGTTCTTTAGATTTTGTTTAATAAGCGGGATTTATGAATAAGCCAATTTTTTTTTTCTGAACCTTTATTTACCGGAGTTGACATTAACCTTTTTGTCATGAATGCAGATGTGTCTTCTGTAGCTTCGACAATTGTTCCAATTCAAATTTGTCGTAGGTAAACTCTCCTCACTCAAATGAAGGGTAAATTTGGAGAGAGGATGCCGGATCTTCGTCATCTGACCTTGGCTTAAATGAACGATATCTTTGAAAAATGTTGCTTCATATTGCTTCAAAATAGGAAACCAATCATTCTGTTCTTAAAGAAAAATCCTTCTATGTATTGATGTTCTTTTTTAAAATTTAATAGGCAGATATAACATCAGAATGTAAGCAATAAATTAATGCTGATTACATAAAAAAATTCCATTGCTGCATTTTTACAATATACCACTTAATTATTGTATTAATCTTTAAGTAAAGGCAAATCATCCTTCAATTCAGCACTGCGAATTTATTTAATCAGTCATAATATTTAAAAATTGTTAAATACCAAATTAAAAATTTTAATTTAAATGTCTGAGAGAGTCCTCAGCTATATGCCAACATTCTCTCTCTCTTTCTTTTCATGTGTGCGTGTATCTATGTATGTGTCTGCATGCATACTATACAAATTCTTATAAGCATTTTTGTTTAACCCTCTAGGAATGTGTTCGAAAGTTATCACGAACAAAAGTGAGGACACGATTCCATTTCACACTCATAGCCTACCAAAATTTGTGCTCAGAAAATGTGAAGAAGAATTAAATGAAACTCCAGGCAAAAAAGCAAAAGCTGTTCTTGAGCTACAGTATATGCTGAAAAGTATGATCACTTCATTAGATATTTTGAGAATGAATTTGTTAATTGTCTCAAAACATATGCATAATCTTTAACTGAAATTAATCTGCTGTTCTGTTTTTCTGTATCTTTTCATTAGACAATCCGGAAACAAGTGAATATAATTTTCATGACGATCTTCTGGTGTTGTTTCTGAGACGAAACAAATATCGAATTCGAGATGCCTTCCAAAACGTTCAGAATTTCGTCAACATCCATAGAAAAGAAAGCTACTTGTTTAAAAGTGTTTCGGACAAGTATCTTGACTTGCCATCTTCTAAAGGTCTTGCGCTGCTGCCCAAGAGGTGTCCAGATGGATGTACCATTGTTAGAAGCCAATTAGGTATTTGAAATTAGTCATAATGGATAACTTTATAACTCAGTGTAATACATTTTGTACGAACTGAATAGGCTGTTTTGGCATACGCGGTAATCACCATAAATAATTTTAACTCTTTTTAAAACCTTTTGAAGTGCTAAGTCAATCAAAATTAAAATGAAGAATATTCTAATTTATTGTAGGAGGCCGTTTAAACGTATATAGTAGTCAATAAAAATGAGTTTATTTCGTTGTAATACATTTTGAAATGCAAGTGAACAATTTTATCATACACAAAATTAAAATGAAGAATGTTATAATTTATTGTAATACATTTTATACGTTCTGAGTAGGCTGCTTTGACGTATGCAGTAGTCACCAAAAATAATTTTTACTCATTGTGATACATACTGAAATATCGAAGAAGTAATTCTAACATACACAAAATCATAATGAAAAATATTGTAATTCGTTGTAATACATTTTGAAGTGCTCCGTAGGCAGTTTTGTCATACAAAAAATTGAAATGAAGAATATTGTAATTCGTTGTAATGCATTTTGTATGGACTGAAGTACCGAATAAGCAGTATTTTTCAAAATCACAACGATGAATATTTTTAGTTTCTAAAACAGTTTGTATGGATGAGCAGATAATTTTCTCTTGCATATAATTATCATGGCGAAGAATGTTGTAACTGGCCTTAATGTCTTTCGTACGCTTTCGTACCCTTCATTCACAATAACGAATCTGACACGTTTATCATTGAATTTTTTTCAAATTGAAATATGCGATTAAGTCAGAGTTTCGAGTAATTTAAAACACCAAAATTACTTGGAAGCACTTTGATATCTCATTTTGTTATTATTGGGGGTTGAAATAACAACAAATGTCCCGAATAAAATGTAACATCAAATTAGAAGGTTAAGTAATTTTGTAGGTGAAAAGGTTAAAAAGGCAAATTTTATTATTATGACTTCATAAAGCAAGACATAATGAACTCAACGGAATGTAGCCAATTCCTGACACGTGTTTTTGAAAGCAATGGAAAGTCACTCTTCTCTAAAGTAGTCAAATCACGTAACTTCAAATTTCGTAATGTCTTTGGACATCTTGCATCTTAACTGCTTAATGTCACCTTGCTTTTAATTATGATACGCTGTTGCGTTACATCTATTTTCCTTAGTACGAGATGCATCGCGGATTTAAATTAAATGAAGCATAAATTTAATTAAATTGATGAATTTGACATTTTCATATTTCCTTTTTATTTCGAATTTTAATATTTATCTTAAAAACAACGCCAAAACGATTTTATTTCGTTTCTATTATACTAGCTGTCTTAGGAGACCAGCTTCTTCGCCTAGAATACTGACTTCTCAGGATGCTCACCTATTAATCAAGAATACATTTATTAAAATGTCACTATGTTATTTCATAAGACAGAAAAGTATGAATTAAAGGGAATCAGGCTACAAGTAATTTGGCCTAATTTGAATTGTTTAGGGGCGATTTTCCACTAGATGCAATCGTGATGGTTTTAATTACTACCCTACCCTTACTACCCCATTTTTTTGCAATCAAATAATCGAAACATAGTTTTTAGGGATAAGATGCTCACTTCAAGTACAAAAACATACATTTCTTTCTGAAATTTAAGTTCTGAAACAGATCATATGATTTTTAAAAATTTCTGATCTACTTTCAGATGTTTTTATAATAGAAGTGAGTCAAAATATTCATTTTAGAATTGTTCAAGGAATACTTAAATATTGTTTGCCAACAGATTCTAAAACCCTCCTCACTTTTGCACATGCGTTAGGATGGGTTTAATTCGACAAAATAGGGTGAGTAAATTCTAGAAATGCCTTCATACTTCCACATCTTATCCCTTAGTGAGATAAAATCATCGAAAAGTGGGCGCCTCAGGGTACTGAAATGGTACATATGTAAGCACTTTTTATGTAGATTAACCTTTTGCACTCGAATGGGGCCTCTCACTCATCATTCTAGACGGTGCATCATTTTGACGTTTTTATTTATTTATTTTTAATTTCTATTTTTAAAAAAATACTTAAAGATTGGTTAGATTGGATTGGTTTGTGGGATTTAAAGGCCCAAGACCAATAGGTGATTATACTGCTCCAGATATACGGTTAGAATAGATAAAGCGTATCTTTATGTAAAAATCTGTAACATTAGAAGCGAATTAAAAAATTAATGGCAATGTCTCTTAAAATTAGAAACGAGATTAAAAAAAATGGCAACAAGATGAAATACTAAATAAGATGATATAAACCAATTGCTTTTAAAAATTGAAAAAAGATTTTTGTGGGGATAAAGAATGGTTAGAATATGTAGATTAAGCTTTCGATAAAATTCAACTTAAAACTATAATATTTTTTTTCATAGGCAATGATCAAGTATTTGTGTTAGCTGAATAATTTTGCATCGAATTATTTTTCCGAGTGCAAAGGGTTAAACACTGGAATATAACTAAAGACTAAGAAATCTGGCGTTTTTACAGAAAGTTTTGCCCATTTAAAGAATCGGATCATGAAATTTTGATTACAATGCTAGCTAAATTTTTTATCTAAGTTAAATGAGAATTCTTATTTTTAGAAAATATTCATACATGTTTGAAAATTTAGTTCTAGCGTTAGTATTTTTTTTTTTAAAACTTTGGTTTTTGATAAATGTTTAATATGCACTGATGTTCATAAATTAAGGATCAACAGAATATTTTAAGGAAGGAGAGGGATGCGCTAAAACAATTTTATGATAGCAATTGCATAAATATAAAATATAAGCAATCCTGAAATAAAGTTATTACTCAAAAAATAATGTTGGAAAAAAAACCCCTCAAAGTTTCAGAATGTAAAAAAAATACCAATTTTGATCTTTAGAGGGATTAGTAAAATGATCATAAGAATTTGACCCCAGTTCCTTTTATTAACCTGTTAACTGGGTATGACGAAATATTTCTATGGGAAACAAATAGAATATGAGTTAATTACCTGGTTAACAGGTTACACTTTTTAAATTATGTTACTTCACTTCATTGAAATTTATCCAAATCATCCGTTGCACATACTTTTAAACATATTATTCTTGTAGATTTCGTTTAAAAGGTTACTAAGTTTATAGTAAAGGGTTATAAAGTTTATAGTTCCTTTTGCATTACTGAATTTTATAGAAACTCGGAATGTTTTTATTTCTTTTGCATATTTAAATAATAGAAGTGAATGATGTAATAAAGTGTATGAGTGTGAATGATATATTGCAGAAATCGTTGTATTTCACTGATATTGTAATTTAATAGTTATCATCCAGTACAGCATGTTGCCGGCAAGATTTTCATATACTGCAGTTCTATAATAGAGACAACCTTTCTATAAAATGATATCTTAAGAATGCAATACTCATGTAACATAGAATAAAAATGGATATTTTTTTGTATAAGATGGTGCAAAAATTGGGACAACTCTCTTGTATGAGGGCATGCATTCTAAGAGCCCAATTTACATTACCATAGTGTAAAATATTGATTTCGACGAGACAGAAAATGCAACAATCATCTTATGTTAGGGTATTCTTTCATAAAACGTGGTTATGTGGCAGTTTCAATGTGCAAAAAGAGTAACAGTCCCCATGCAACACTGCTCTGGAATCTCACTTTTGGCCGTTTCTATACGATAACATATAATTCACTGAACGGATTTAGAATTATGTACTACAATATGATTCAAAAATAACTCTATCGAATTGTAAGAATAATCACAAAAGAGGTACTTCCTTTTTCACTAAATATCAAAGATAATCTAAATGTTCATCGTTGAGACAGCAAGAAGGTGAAACTAAATGGCCATAATTGGCCACTATATAACTCCTCCTTTTGGAGTGGAGGTAGGTCGTCCCTACACAGTTATTATGCTCACTTGAGAAACGAGAACCAATTGCTGAACTGGAAGCTAAAATAATATATAAAATGTCTTTTCTATAATAAATTATAGGATTATAAATGGAAGGAGTGATTGCTGCAGATCTAGAAAATGGAAAGGGAACAGCAAAGGCTTTATGAAACACAAGCTTGAAACAACTCAGAAACACAATTAATTGAATAACAACATTACAAATAGAATGTACATCACACTCCCTACTATCAGGTTCGCGACTATCCGGCTTCCGTACTATCCGACCTAGTTTTCTTTTATCGTAATTAAATGACGAGGACAAGGCGTTAATTAAGAATTTTTTCAAAACCTAAAAGTTGCAAATTTTGACTCTTATCTTAAAGTTACCTTTTCATATCTGTGTAATCATTTATCAGTGAAAAATAAAATAAATTTGAGTCAATTTTCTTAAGAATTAGGCATACGATTTGCTCTAATGTTTTGTTTATGTTTCCTGCATTTAAGTTAGGCATTACGGTATTTATGTTAAAATGTTATGTTTATATGCTTTAACTTTCTATTTCTCTAATTCTTGAAACCTGCAATGCAGTATATAAAGATAAATAAACTATCAGTATAGACCCTTTTGTTTTAATTCAATACGTTACCGACAACTGCTTCTATGATTCACCGGATCGCAGCCGCGTTCACATTCTACGAGGTTTGAGATAAATGGAGGGCTTAGTATTCAATAAGAAGTAAGAAAATGCATATTATAACAGTGAGTTTTGGATGTAAAAATTTTGTCTTCAGGTATTGGTGGGCAAAAAAATGAATTCATAGAATTCCGGCCTATCCGACTTTTTTTTTTATCTGACCTGCCTTCCACCACATTAGGCCGGATACTCGGAAATGTACATGTATTATAATGAATACAATAGTAAGTAGGACGCAATATTAATAACAGACTTTTCGAATAGTTTAAATAAGTATGCTGTTGCCATTCATACGATATAACTGTGTTATTCTAAATTAATATTCCATTAGATTTGTGTTGTACTCTTTATCATGTTTATTTTTTTTCCTATTTAATTCATTAACAAAATGTGCACTTTAGCAGCCGCCTTTAGCGTTTGCGATTCTGTGTTCTATTGTAAAAAGAATTTTCAGTATTTCCTTCCTGGTCTACTCTTCAATTTTATTCAATGTATTTGAATCAATTCATATATTCAGAAATATGAGTTGATTTCTTTGCTGTAACATACTGAGAAGAATTACATTTCGGGCTTGCAATAAATTAAATATGAAAAAAAATGACATTCAAGGAAAAACAATTAAAATTATAAATATCTTTAAAATTGATATATTGAGAGAAAGATGTTCAGATGCCAGAATTTCACGTAAGCTAATTCTTGGGCTACTTAGTTGTAGAATACAATTTTTCCTCTTGTCTGCAATAAAAAAAAAGTGTTGATATAAGCAGACTTCCTTGTTAAAGACAACAAAGCAAATTGATTGCTAATTTCTTACCTTAAATGTCAATGCCGTCTCTTTTTCTTAGTGTGACTTGTTTGTAAATTTATCAATCAGACGTTCTTAAGACGCTTCAAAAACTTTTACATAGCCACATGATAATGATCTGTCATATCATCAAATTTTGCTTGTTTCAGTAGATTTTACATCCTCCTTTTAAAATTTTAGAAGGAAAATTATATGCCAGGTTCGTAGGAAACAGCAAGAAATTATTAATTTTATTCTGAACTTATGCACTTTTTCATTATCATGCATTTAATTTTTTTTTATTAATTGGTGTTTTGTAATTATTGCTCAAGAGTTTTCCTGACTCAGAGAAGTGTTTGAAAAAATTTCTATATAGAAACGAAAAGAAAAATATCACAAGGAACTTAATTCTTGCATCATTTTATGTCACTTTCACATTTCTGTGGTTTTCTAAAATTCTGATTTCTATTTTTGGGAATTTTTTTTTTCATATGAGAAAAAATCCTCTCAGATTCCAGTAATTGAAACTATTGCACCGAGAAAAATAATTCTATGCATAATTATTCACATAATGCAAGAATTTGTTTATTGCTCCAAAAATAAAATTATATAATTGTTGTAAGTTTAATTTCTTTGAAAAATTAATTTGCATCTTCTTGCCTCTCTGTAGGTATTTTTAACAATCGAACATAAATAAATAAATAAAACTTCAGAATTATACCTCATATTGAATGATGCTTGAGAAGAGATATCTAAGTGTAACGGGTTAAAACAAACGAATTAATAAATTTTTATTCAGCCCACCATATGTTAAGACTATGAAACTTGATTAATGCTAAATAGATGAAACCACTGTAAAAATTCGATTCATTCATAAATGGAAATTAAGAAAAAATAGAAAAAATGGGCCTAAACTTGTGAGAACCAAGAAAAAGTGGCATTTAAATTTAAGCTTCAATAAATTATATTAATGTAGGTGATAAGATTTAAGTGAAAATAAATTATAAATTAAGTAAAATTTCTTTATTAAATAATTTTTTAATAAAGTAAAAAAATAAATAATAAGTAAATAAAAAATATAAAAATAAATAATAAATATAAAAAAATGAAATTAGAATTTTTCTTTGAATAAAACAATTTTAATAAAATAGCAATTTAGAACTTTTTAATTGTATTTATGTTATGTCAAAATATTAAAATGAGTAAAGACGCTGTAATTTTTTTTCGATTTATGATTGAATATAGTATATAGAAACAATGTAGAAGAATATGGTAAGAGCCTTTAAACGAATTAACGATCGATTGTCAAAGATTTAAGATACAAACATATTCAACTAACAAATAACTCAAAAATTTACTTTGTTGCACTTTTTAATTTGAATTTAATAAAAACCAAGATAAATTTTGATAATAGATTATATATCAACATTTTTTAGTAGAAATTTTTTTTGTCAAAATTCAGAAGAGAAATTTCGAAGTAAATATGAATTCGAATTAATTGTGTTACATTTATTTCTACATGTTTCTTAGTGCGCGTAAATAATGGTGCATTTCTGAAATAATAAATAATTTGCTTTCTCAAAAAAACTCTAAAGATATATACATTTTTAATTTTTAGTAAGTTATATATTCGATAAAACTGTATGAATTATGATATTTCTAGAAAGTTATATATTCAATACAACTTTATGAATCATGATATTTCTAGAAAGTTATATATTCAATACAACTTTATGAATTAT
>JAPMOR010057646.1:132474-193021 GCA_026543865.1 Argiope aurantia
AAATCAAAGTGTTCGCATTAATAGAGGGTAAATCAAAATAAATGCCATAATTTCATGGGTGTACTACTCAAAATATAATAAACGCATTCATTAAAAAAATAATAAGATGTAAAATAAGCAAGTTTTTCATAGTCGTCAATAGATGGCGTTAAAAGTCCAATCATAATGAGCGTTTCTGCGAAAACAAAACGGGCAAGAAAAACAACGCCTTCGTAAATGCGAAAAGGTTTTTTTTTGCGTATTTGAGTTTGATGTTAATGAGTTTGTTGGTGCTGTTCTGTTCAGCGCTTATTCCGAACGAAATACGGACACGCAGGTCTAATAATGAAACAATCAGTTTTGCTATGCAAAATTTCAAGAAACATGTTGCATTTGTGAAGGAGACTCGACAGGTCATCTTCTGTAGGGAGAAGTCCTCAAAATTCGATATATCAAGTTGGAAGTAGACCTGAAAACTGTGTGTAGAGTTCTAAGGAGGCATTTGCAAATGAAATCATATCGTTTGTAGCTGGTGCAGCATCCGAAACTCATAGTGTTTGTTAATTTTAATGTTCACATACAAGCAGTCTATAATTCTAAAAAGGATTTCTTCACTCTCAGGAAGATAAAAAATGTGGAGATTCATCAAAATTTTTTGACAAATACAAAATATTTTGTAATTCATATACAAAAAAATTATTATTATTTTCACTTTTTACCGTTTCGTTTATTAACGTGAAACATTATGTTTTTTATTATTTTAATTGAATGTTTATACCGGTATTATATTTTCTATACTGATATCATCTCTTACATTCTCAGTTTCTCCAGAAGATTTTCTTATAAGTTCATTATTTTTTTATCACTCAAATATATTGATATAATATAATGACAAATAATAAAAAAATTAATTATTTTCCAATTGTACTTCACAGAATTGCGTTCCAGGAAGATATAAGGAAATCCATTTTGTCAACGAATCCTTTGTATTGAAAACCCTATGGGCAATAGTGAAACCATTTCTTTCAGAAAAAATAAGAAATAGGGTAAATATTTCATTTCTTATTACTTAATATGCCACGTAAAAATTTCAAATATCAGAAATAAGTATTTATACCAATGCATCTTTCTGTTCATCCATTAAATTCAGAAACTCTATAAGTAACTGAAGGTAATATTTAGTCACTGCATGTATTTAAAATCAAATATTTTTTCTTTTAATTAAGTGAATGAACTCTGTAAGCAATTAAAACCGATTTTTATTCACCAAATTCATCTTCTGAAAACTTTACTATGAGTTCAGAAGTATAATATAATAATATAAGAACACTAATAGCATTATAAGTCGCATTATTTATCTTAAATACAAAGCGCCAGTGTGTTTTGATTCTCATTTTTCTCTTTGATGACTTAAAATATTGGGCATATAAATTAACTTTGAGCAATCTTTCGAAGAAGGATGTAGCTAAGCAGTTTAATAAATAAAATACGTAACTGGTTCTCTTAAACGGTCGACATATTTTATCCAAATTTATTTCATTCAGTAATTGTTCTGGTTTGATTTTATCTGATATATGTATTTTCCCCTCTGTTTTAGGTCATCTTCCACTCAAAACCTGAAGGGCTGCTTCATTATTTTCCACGCTCTGTACTTCCAGCGGAATACGGTGGAACTCTTCTTAATAATGATACGGAAGACTGGATTAAAATAGCCAATAAATACCATAAAGAATATACCGTAGAAGGGCAACCAAACTTTTATTGATAGTAAAAATCTTTTTTTTTTGTATCGTATTGGTGCCCAAATAACTAAATTTATTAGAAAAGTAATTAAAATTTAGAAATTAATTTTCTAAGTAAATTAAATTTTTTCAGTAATTTAAATAATAAAAATTGCATACGGATTTATTATGGCTAATTTAATATATATTATATTCGGAATAATTATTTGTATTAATTTTTACCTAATCTCCTAGCTACAAAACACTGCAAACTCTCAAACTTTTATCAAGAGTTTAGGATTGAAAAGTTTGAAAGTCTTTCTGTTACGAGCGATATTTGAACTGACGATGGAAAGTAAGGACGATGAACTATTAAAAATAGGACTGGAAGTGATTCTATGCTTCTAATAAGTGGGGTATATTATTAGAAAGATAAACATTTTATGCTTGAAATTTCACATATTTGGCGAAAACAACAGAAAAAGTCTTTACTGTGCATTGCAGCTTGTCTTTCAAAATTCAAGAATACAAGTGCTTATTTATTTTTTTAGTAACTTACGGGTTGATTTCTCTTGCAGAATGCTCGTTAATTCAAGTTCGTACTTCTTTCATTATCCTCATAAGTCCCTAATGGTACTAAATAAGCCTTTGTGCCATAATAATAGATTGATTTTCTAATTTTTAACAAAAAATGAATGTTTCAGTTTAATTACTGGTCAGTTATTAAGTCATTATTAGAACACCAGCCAAACAATATGGATTTTGCTTGTCTGGTAGCCCTTTCAAATTTTTTCGAAGTAAAATGATTTTTCCAACATCTTTTAGATTTGCTTATGGATAATATTTTATATCAATAAGCATATTGGTATAAAAATTGTCATATGTCTGATATGTGGAAATTTTTTTCCCAAACCATTATTTTCCTCCAGTTATCATTTAAATTGGGGATAATCTAATGTAAGTGAAACAACATTGGAATAAGATCTGTAATAATACAGATTTATTATTTACTGTCTTTTATGTCTAAAACAGATTGTATGATTTTGCTTATCTGAAAAATATTGCAAATTATTTGTTATATTATTATTATTATTATTGCAACATTTTTTGTAGTTTTATTACGTTTATCTTCTCGGTTTGTTTCGAAATGCTTTTCCTTATTATATTTATAAATATTTGTATGATAATTTATTTATCGGTGGCTTTTCCACGTATTGTTTTGTTTAATTTATCTTTTTACATATTATTGTTGAGCTGATAAGCATGAATAAAGGATTTTGAAAATTTCGAATGTTTCCTTTAAAACAATTCTCTTAAAATAAAACAATTCTCTTAATTCTGATATAACCGGAAAGACATAGAGCAAATTGTCAATATGGAAATTCAAAATTACAAATTTTTATCTTAATGCTAATTTGCAGAAACATATTTAGAAAAAAGTAAACAGAAAGTATTAATGAAAGTCCTTTATATTAATATTAATATTCATATTCTTACACAGATCCTTATCCTTTAAAGCAGAATATCAATAATTGCACCTACTGTTTTTTTTATACTACTTATCAATGTATCCAATTTTTAAGACATTATACATCGGTATATACTTCTAAATGGAAATATGTTCTAAATGACCTAAATAATTACATATCGTATTGCTTAAGTCAGTAAATACAGGGTGTTTATGTAATCCTGGACCCATTTTGATGTTTAATAACTCATAAAATAATAAAGAAAGATTAAAATTAATAACATAAATGGTTAAATAGACTCAAAAAGTTTCATGACCCTTGTCAATGAACTTCCACGTATGCCCCCTTCGTCGCACGGAGAATATCAAGTCGATAGTCAATTTCAAGCCAGGTAGCGGCAAGCAAGTCGGCATCCACAGAGCCTATTGCGGTTGTAATTCTGGCTTTTAGGTCATTATCGTTCGGTTCCAAAACTTGAACAATTTGAACTTTGTATGCATGCAGTCTTAATTTTTTCTTAATAACCTTGTACGCCGTCGAAATTGGCATATCCAATTCTGTTGCCGCTGATCTCACAGATATTCTAGGATTGTGTAAAAATGTCTCTCTGACACGCTCAACATCAAAATCACTTGTGCAAGGACGTCCGGAACGTTTCTTATCTGTGATACTTCCAATTTCTAGAAAATTATTTTTCCACCGCAAGATGCTGTTTTTGGATGGAGGATCTTTTTGGTAAATTCTTCTGAAATTTCTCTGTGCTTGCACTATCGATTTCGTTTCTATGAACCACCATAAAATCTGTGCTTTCTCTTGTGGTGTATGCATTCTCCTTAATATCCGCTCGAATGAAACATCACATACAAAAGTACTACATAGAACAACACATCAAAAGTAAACATAACATTGCAATAGTTGCCAAAAACAAAAGAGAGAAAAATGCAATTAATAAGCAGACGATATTTAGAAAAGTACAGATATTTAGCCTGGAAAATGAAATTATCTGAAATTAACCACACGCGCAGACGATATTTACAAAAGTAAAAATATTCAAACCTGAAAAGGAAAATATATGAGTTATTCCATCAATAAATGCCATCAGTTTGTTTATATCTTCATTATTTTATGAGTTATTAAGCATCAAAATGGGTCCGGGACTAAATAAACATTCTGTATATTGCTGAATTTTTTTTATAGTGTTCTGGATCTATTAATAATATTTAAATATATATTCTTGCATAATAACATTTCAAAAAAAACAGATTACTCTATTTTTAATTAACAAAGCGGCCAAGGTATGAAGTTTAGAATGTAGTTATTATAGGCAATTTTAAACTATTTCAATGCCAGTCTCGAGAAAGGTACGCAAATCAGCGAATGTCTCTTCCTAGATATATCTGTTGGCGCTTCTAAAATAAAGAAACTTCATAATTAAGTTATCCCTAATGACGTAAAGGATTAAGGATTTCTTATTAAATATGACCAATAGGATAAAGTTTCATAAATGTCATTTTTAAAGTACACTAATCGATAAAAACAGCTTAATATGCATTCTTTATACTATTTAAAGGGTTTTTACTAGTCGAAAAAAGTATGCATCTCTCTAATGATTTAGATATTGAGTAACAATGATAGTAAATATCATGTATATCGATATTAATCAAAAACTGCCTGCTATAACCTGTAAAGGCCAATATTTACATCATCAAGAGCCGCTTGAGTTACTTTTGTATAAAGATTTAGGTATTCAACAAGCAGACAGTGGGATGAGATCCCAGAGATGCCCACCCATGATAGAATCGGTATAATAGAATGAACTAAATTTTTGATAATGAACCAGGTGGCTTTGTTCGCATCCATCTGCTTTGGAAAGGGGTGTCCATCATTTTTTCCTTGTCCTCTTCCCATTTATATCCACTCAAAGAATTATTTTTATTCTTGATACAAAGAATAGAGCGAATAAAATAACGAAAGTCTATTTCTAAACTATTCTGACTGTAAAACTATTTTACAATTAGCTGATTTCTCATAATATTTTCTTGAACAAAAGTATCATTCATTAAAAACTATTTAATTCTAATAAATATTTGTTGATTGATATATTCTTCTTGTGTACAGCCGACCACCCGACCACCACTGAATGTAACAACATCCACAGAATTTGTTGTGGCCGACTGCTGCCTTTGACATAATCCATCCGTAATACTGACATATTTTCCGAACTGGCATCCACTTCGAGGCTGTTGGCCCTAAGTCACAGGTGATCAGTCATTGATTTTCTTCCGCATCATCCTGTTTTACGAGCAGCAGGTCAACACTTTGAGAAAACCTCCTCAAAATTCTCTGTATTCCTCCAAATGTGCGTCCCACAACGGAAGAAAGGAAAACCTTTTTAAACTTTAAAGTTTCCTCCCCCCCCCCACAAAAAAACTGTCAATTTTCAACATCATATCTTTCAGTGTTTTAAGATTTTCTGGCACAGTTAGTATTGAGCTTAAGTCATTATTTTCAACTTTCAAATTATTTCTTAGTTCTGAGACTTACATTCATTTAAATAATGGTAAACAGTACTGAATCCTCCAGAAAGGCATTTATTTTTACGCATTCTTTGAAATCTTTGGAAATATGTGGGAAATCTCCCATGTACTGATATAATTTGGATTATCAGTGGATGATATTTTCTTATTTTTATTTCTGGGTTAGGAATAAAGTCATAAATTACTCCTCTTTTATCAAACTATGTTGACTGATATACTGGGAAACAACTGAAATTTACTTCCCTATATAAATATAATAATTGTCATTAAATAAATTCGTCACATTACAAAATGTTGTACTTTTTCCTTGACGAGTATTCTCATCAAAATCAGTTCACTGGTTAAGAGTGTTTGTCTATGCGATATGTCTTATTTGAATACTAATTAATTGATATTAATTAATTAATTAGTATTGAAATAAGGGTTGACAGCTTTTAAGCACTTGAATGATTGAATATAAGAATTCAAAAATTGCACGACGTAAAATTATATGCATATTAGATTTTTCTTATTTATGTATCTAACAAATAAATGTGAGCGAATCGCAGTTACAGGGGCTAGTACTGCATATGAATTTGATACATATGTTATCGGTAATGTGCAATAAGCAATTATTTCATTGAAAATTCAATTTATCGCAAAATTTCGACGTATAGAAGTTTTTAGATGCATAGCAATTCAATACAAAATCCATTACATTTGATTTTATATAATGCTTTGCATTAATTCACCAGACTAGTTGGATATGCTTGAATGCCATAGTTAAAATATATAGGATGGATTGATATTTAATCAAATATTTCTTTGCTTTGTATTCAATGTTAGGTTTCTGCATACATATGATTGATTTTCCTTATGGCCAGAAAATAGTATCGATGTCTACTAATAGATGGCAGCACGTAAATAATTTTCTCTTGGGAAACGTTTTAATTGTCCTATTTTTTTTTGTAAGCACTTTATGGGGGAAAAAAAAGGTAGATTTCTTTACTGAGATTTATAATGGTTATATGTCGGTTGAAAGTTTTTATAAATTTTTATTTGTTTAATTGAAATCAGGTTTTCTACTTTTTGACAGTTAGTTACGTTTGAGGTACGTGCAACAAAATGAATCCAAAAGGTAGGGAAGTGTTGAGGACGCACGAAAGGAATTATTGCTATTATTACTGAAAAAGAGCACAAGTGTGAATATTTATACGTGATGAATTTCAAGCTGATTGATGAATTTCCATACATGTTCATTTC
This sequence comes from Argiope aurantia, assembly GCA_026543865.1. Lineage (NCBI taxonomy): Eukaryota > Metazoa > Arthropoda > Arachnida > Araneae > Araneidae > Argiope > Argiope aurantia. The sequence continues at coordinate 139,423 of JAPMOR010057646.1, forward strand.
AGAAGAGTATTTTAATTTTTATTCTGAGCAGTAATAAATTCATATTGTGAAAAATTGCTGTTGTGTTAAAAAACATCATATTATTTAAAATAGATTTAATTCTGCCGTAGTAATAAGCAGTTTATAGTTAATTTTTGAAAGCCAGAAGTTACAGCGAAAAATAACTGTCAGAATTATTCGAAAATAAAATGTTTAATAATCCTCTGTTAGTTTAAACAATAATTAATAGACGGCATACCATGAGCGATTCTAACGCATTTATATGAAATAATTATAAGATGAACAATTTTTTTAAGGAAATAGGATATAAAATTAATAGATGTTTTAACTCTAAAAAATTTCAGATTTATTCTTCAGGGATATGTTTTAAAAATAATCTTTCAACTATGGTCAGTGTACATATATACTTTGTACATATATACTTTGGAGAGTGGGAAAGCATGTCGGAACTATTTTTTATGAATTTTTAATCAAAATTTTAATTAATTAAAAATTAAAGTGAATTTTGGCGTTTTCCTACAATAACCAATTTTTGAAAATGTTATTGCACAAAAATGAATTGTACACTTTTTCAAAATTAAAAAAAAAAAAAAGATTTTTAATAATGCCAATTAATCTCGGCCTTAGGGTAGCGCGTCTTCTTCCTGATCTGTGCGTCCCAGGCTCGAATCCTGGTTCAGGCATGGTTGTTCTTTAAACTGCTTTTTATCTGTGAGGTGTTTGAAAGAGCCACCCTGTAAAAAAGGGGTTATGCAAGCGAGTGCTTGAGTAATCTTTACATGAGCTAGAAATCAGAATTCTGTCCTCCGGTGCTCAGGAGCTTTTCCCCTCAGAAGCTACTGCACAAACTCGACTCAAAATCACTGACTTCGTCAGCGGGCCTGTCTATGACAAGTGCCATAAGTAACAGCAATGGTCCCTGGAGCTCAATGCTACTCTTTGTTTAAGATTTCGAATGGATTACTTCTAGGAAACAATATATTATAGGGAAGGTGAAAATCTTGGTTGTACTGGGGTTGACACTTTCATTTACTTTTATTATTTTGATGGATAAACCGAAATAAAATGATTTAACATGTCTAAATTATCTTCTCAGCGGAATTAGCAACCTTTTTATGGACATTTTAGATGCCTACTCTTCTAAATCCTCTTTTTGCATTCATTTTAAACATTGCCAGTGGTTCAGGCTGTGCCGTGTTTACCCATTAAAAATAGTTGTATTGTACTGAACATTAATAACTCTCACAAGGAATCAATAAATAACCTCATTGTAGATGTAGAAACCAATCAAGATGTGCATAGTTCTCAATTTATGAGTAATAAATATGAAAAAGCACCGAAAAAAATGTTTAAAATGCTGTAGGTTTTACAGCAATGATAACTCTTTTAAAAATCTTGAGGAAACTCGCAATAATATCAAGAAAAATCAACTTTTTTTTTTTTTTTTTTTTTTTTTTGTGTGTGTGTGTGTATAGTCTGATTACAATCAAGTCTTTGTCTAAGGTATTTAAATAAGCATCGTGATGCTGTATATCAAATTTAGAATGTTAAAGCATTTTCTTTTGATTCTTTTAAGAATTTTAAAATTTGGTTGGAAGCAGGAAGTTCTGCTATTTACACTTTTTTTGGAAATCAACAGGCAAAAAAGTTTTTGGCGATAAAAAATTTCCTTTTTATGTTTGCCAATTTATTTCAGGGAAATTTTTGAATGCCCTCATTGGCTGGCTGATCTTGCCCCATTTATCACGCAGCTTACTGCCAGTTTAAACTGAAAATTAATTAAAAATAATTTATTTTTAATAAAAATGATTTTTAATTTAATTAAATTAATTAAAATAAATTTGATTTTAATAAAATAAATTTAAAATTGCTTTTTAGGTTTTAAGTCAGCATAGCTCAAAATACCTTTACTGCCTTTCCAGAATAAATTAGAAAATATCATTTTTTTCTCTATCTTCCCATAAGTGCTTATTTATCGAATGATTGAAGAATCTTAAAATATAAATAATAGCAAAAGTAAGTACACTGTCCTAAAAACTATGAATGTGAACACTACATATTTTTGATTAATCAAACGCTAATGATCTAATTAATCAAGAATATGTGATTAATGAATTTTTTTAATGAAATTCTTAAAAAAATAGAAATAATTTTTGCACTGAAAATCAACGAATATTTCTTGTACGAATAATGTAATGTACGAAAGAAATGATTTTTTTTGTACATTATTTTTAGAAACATAACATTTGCTATATTAACTCTGAATTTTAAAAAGTTTATGGGATATTTCTTGTACAGATATTTTCGAATCTATTTTAGTAGATTAAATATTATATTTTTATTTTCTGTGCGATTTAAAGACAAAAATTTGATTTTTGATTAAAAGAGATTTTGTAGTTCTGTATCAAGAACTCAGATGGCGCCACGACAGTTTTTATCTGCATTATTTAAATAATTTTTTTTTTAATTTTTCTGTTAGCGCACCTTCTATATATATATGAAAGGGGGCTTCAATATTCTTGAACATGAAAGGGAGCGCATATTTCTCAGGTACGCTATTATGCAATAAAATTAGCTTATAGCTGAACAAAGATTAATAATTACTATTGTGTAAAACTTTTTTTATCTAAAAAGAAATGGAAATAGCGTAATTGTTCCTTTTTGTACTTTGTACTTTACGAACCAGAAGTATATTAAAACTCGATGTTTTGTGTAGTCATTAAATGGATGAAAATTCTCTTCTTTCACATTAACACAAACGTTTTTATAGTTCAACTATATACTCTCTTTGTTTAACTTCCCAAATTTTCACTCAGAAATATATATTTATGGTGTAAATCATACTTATTAATATCATCAAAGTAAGAAACTCTACTCAAAAACCATTCTCAAAATACCATAACATTATTCCATTTTTTATTACAGTTGCCATTCGGAACTTACAAAATATTAAAAACAAAGATAATAATCAAGTAGAGCATCAACGTGACATCCTCCCACCTAAGCTAATTTTTATCTTAAAATTTAACTTACAACAAATTATAGTAACTATTACAATAACAAAATTATATAAAGAGTTCACAAGTCCAGTTTATGAGGCATTTTAATGATACGACCACTTCTCGTTTTCCTTTCCTCCTCCGAAGATTCAATATTGCAGTCCACTGAATGACTAACTATTGGTTGCTCACTTAATTTTGCACTTGGCAATTTCTCTCGAATTAGAACTGACTCTGTTGCTGACACTTCCAAAGGGCCAAAGGGTATAGGCGTTGTACCGGTCGAAGCAATTCCCCTCTTGAAGTTTTCAGTCTTACAAGTCTTGTAATACCATCTTTCCCTGGCATTACCTCTATTATTTTGCCAAGTGGCCAACTGATGCTTTTCGTATTGTCATTTCCAATTAATACAGCATCACTCACTGCTACGGCAGAAGCTGTTTTACGTTCTGGTCTTTGAAGCAGAGCTCCCAAATTTTCCGACCGAAATCTGTTTCTTAAGGCTTTCTGTAAATTTTGCCGATATTTGACACGTTGATTAAGACTCTGGTGATCATCTCTGTCACAATCAGGAACACCACTCACTTTAATATCCTGCAGGAACATTGAAGGAGTCAATGGAACCAACTCTGCATCATTATCCGTGACATACGTCATCGGTCGTGAATTGATTATGGCTTCGCTATCACATTACACCGTCGTCATCTGTTCATATGTTAAAGAAGATAGACCTAAGACTTTTCTTAATAATATTTTAAGAATACCGATCAGTCGCTCCCACCATTCACCCCACCACTAACTTCCACTTAATAGGATGAAGAGCAGTGTCACTTACAATAAGGCTCCAATCCAGCTTACTCAGCAGATTAGAAGCACCCACAAAATTAGAGCCATTGTCACAATAGATAATGCTGCATCGTCCCCTACGGGCTATGAATCTGCTCAAAGCCAGTAAAAATGATTGCGTAGATAAAGAAGTCACTAATTCGATGTGTACAGCCCTATAGACAGCGCAGGTGAAGAGAAATGCCCAAGACTTCTTATTATCTCTGAGAAATAGTGGCCCAGCCAGGTCAATGCCACAGATCTCAAACACAGTAGCTTCTCGGATTCGGTCCTCCGGAAGAGATGCAGTGGGAATATCAAGCTTCTTCGCAGAATGTCTCTTACAGACAACACATTTTGATAAGATGAATCTCACTGTCTTTCTACCATGAAGAATCCAAAATCGCTCTCTCAAAATGTTAAGCAACATTTGAATACTGGCATGAACGTTTTTTACGTGATAGTATATCACTATACTCTTTACAAGCTCATTTTTTGATGGTAAAATTGCGTCTTAAAGTCCTCGCTATCTGGTCGATATAAAATTTTTGTTTTCAACCGGATGATGTCGTTTCCATCGTTGAAGGCTCTCAGAGTTTTAAACTTTTCATCTTCTTCATTAACGAAGTTTTCCTTCTGTATTATTCTGATAACTGCATATTCAGCTACAGAAATTTCCTCGGAATCAAGGATTCCATATTTTCGATCATCCCTAGAAATACGACTGTTATTAATAAATCGAAGTATCCAGGCAACGATTCTTACAGACTTGTGATAGTTCGAAAACTTGTAAATAAAGGAATTGTCAGTTTTTTGAAGGCTCACCATAGATGATACTATTTCCTTTCTTTTTTCCTTCAACACTTCTTCTTCATTTACGGAGAATTCAGATCTAGGCCATTTATCAGATGGGTAATAGAGCCAAGGAGGACCATGCCACCACTCTGTCTCCGAGAGCTGTCGAACAGCACAACCTCTGGATGGTAGATCCGCCGGATTGATCGATCCAGGTACATAATGCCAATTTTCGGGTTTACTCGCCATTCTAATTTCTCGTATCCTGTTATATACAAATGGTGTCCAGTTTTTGCTACCTTTTATCCAACACAAGGCGGTACTGGAGTCAGTCCAAAAGAAAATTGGAATATTTCCTAATTTTAAATCTTCAATAACTCTTTGCACCAGTCTGGTACCAATAGAGTAAGCTAACAGCTCTACCCTAGGAATTGTAATAGCCTTCAGCGGAGCTACCTAACTCCGTGCTTGAACCAACTGACATGAAGTCAAGTTCTTACTTTCACTCCTTAAATATATGCAGGTAGCATAAGCTGTTTTGCTTGCGTCACAAAACACGTGTATACTTAAACTGCCAGCATTATCAGGATCTTTTATTAAACATCTAGGGATAGCAATTTTCCTAAGTAGACTCAACTGATTTCTCCACCTTTTGAACTTCTCAGAGATTTCTGTTGGCAATTCGGAATCCCAATTTGTTTTCATTTGCCACAGTTTCTGTAACAACAATTTCGGGTATAAGGTAACTGGACAAGTATACTCAATAGGGTCGAAAATTTTATGGATTTCTGGTAGTATTTTCCTTTTAGTAACAGGTCCATTATCTTCACAATCTTCTTTTAAATTTACAGAAAGTGTATCCGAGTTTAAAGACCATTGCAGGCCTAATACTGGGACAATTTTATTTGTCACACAGGAAACCTTTTCTGTTGAGGAGTGGAAATAATTATGCTCCCACCCTCTTAGGTCGAACTTCCTTTCTAGCATAACATCTTTAGCCACTTGAATGAACTCATGTAACTCAGTCTCAGTTTGTAAACTAGTTAGACAATTGTCCACATAGAAACTATTTTTCAGCTTCTCTACAACACCAGCAGGATATTTTGAGTTACCCATTTGTGCTTCCTCCAAAATCATTTCTAGATAGTACTGGATTACGGAATTAAGCAAGAACGGACTACTACAAATTCCGAAGACGACACGGCAGTGTCTAAAGTATTTCAGCTCATTTTTTTCATTATACCAAAGAAATCTTAAAAAATCTTTATCATTTTCTTTAAGGCGAATTTGTAAAAAGGCTTTACGGATGTCTGCTGTGATTCTAAACATGTTCATCCGAAACCGCGTTAATAGAGTAGGAATCAATTCTACAAGATTTATTCCTTTCTCCAGACAATCATTTAAGCTGGGGGAGGCTTTCACTTTCGCCGAAGCATCGAATACAGGTCTGATTCTCGTCGTGCTATTTTCTTCCACGACATGTCTATGGGGTAAATAATGAGCCAGCAAATGAATCTCGTGTTTAGGAACTTCCTCAATTATACCCTCTCTTGTCCATTCTTCAAATATTTGATTATAAACGTCATACAGATTTTCTTCTTTTAACTTTCGTACAGTATTGCCCAGTCTCTTTAAAGCCAAATTAAAATTGTCAGGCAGTGGAGGATGATCTTCCAGCCATGGTAAATGTACCACAAAACGATTGTCTTTGTCAACCTGAACTGTTTTAAGAAAATGCTCTCTGGCGGATTCATGCGTCTTCTTTAGTTTTCCTATCCGATGGGTCAGTAATTCCAAGGAAGTCAAGAGTCCACAATTCTGTTATTGTTCTAGTAGTAGAAAGCATAGAATTAGCAACTGAGATTCCATTTTCTTTTGAAGAAATCTGGGGTATTCGTCCCATAATGGTCCATCCTAAACGTATTTCCATTGCTGTTAAGCCACAAGATAAAGATTTACAACCACCGGTAATGAGTTTTCCAGCCTCATCAGCTCCTATTAATATTTCGATAGGACCATCATAAGCATCGTTCACATGAATACCATAGTCATAAAGTTCCTTTAAATGAATTGCAGGAATTGTCGGTGGGACACTTTCACAGATAACAGATTGACTCAGTACTTTGAAATGGCAGTTATAAGATTCATCACAACTTGTCAAATACAATGTAAACACATCGTGCTTGCACACTCCTGTATTTTCTCCACCAAACAGAGAATGTTGAAGATATTCCCAGCTTTCCCTTTTATATTTCATCTCTCTAGCAGTATTTTTTAAAACGTAAGAGCGCTGCGAAGCAGTGTCTATGATGGCTCTTGCCTTCCGTTTTCTCCCATCATCTCTGATGAAAACTGTTAAGGTTAGTAGCATAACACTAGGACTTTGGGATACATTTGCAAGCGCTTGATCACCATTCGGAAGACTATCTACTTCTGCAGTTTCTTTTCCAGTAGAGAAAGATGTTCGTTGGTTTATGTTGTGACAGAGTATAATGTGATGTCTTTTTCCACAGCCTAAACAAGTCACTTTTGAATAACATTTACGAACTTGGTGACCCGGTTTTAAGCACAGGAAACAACAACCTGATTTCTCAACAAGATTCTCTCTGTCCTTTATCGGCATTTTCCGTACCTTCAAACAGTCAGTGGAATTATGTAAATTGTGGCAAAATATACACTGTCTTTGTTCTTTCGACGAAGTTAAAAGATCAGCGGCACTAGCTATTTGACGAGTGTCCCCATATTTGTGTTTATTATTTGCAGCCTTATTATCCTTGAATTATTTAAAATTAGGCTTGGTTTCAAATCCAAAGTTTTGTGAGGCTAAAATTATACGTTCCTCTGCTTGTGCTTCATCTTGAAGAAACTCAAGAATTGAATCTAGATCAGTTTTTGTAGTAGTTTTACCATTTTGATTTTCCTCATCATGTGATCTACGATTTGTAGATCTATACCGTTCCCAGGCTAGAAGTGTTTCCTCAGGTAAAGCAGACTCAACAAGTGGGAAAAGCATCGCCGCATATTTATCCCTTGTTACTCCTAATATCTCAAGAGCGCAGAGCTTTGTTTCCAATAAATCATAAAGATTTCTCAGAGACTTTTTCGGGATATTCTGCTTTTGAAGAACTAATGATAAAAGATCTCTAACATACACTTGTATAAGTAATTCTTCTCGGCCTTAACGTAATTTCAGTTGTTCTATGGTTTTCTCATAACTGTTTCCTCCTGGTGGAAAACTTTTAATTAATTCTTCAGCGACACTTCCTTTTTCCATACATTGGGTTAGGTATGCAAATTTATCATGTAAATCTAAATTTTGGTCTTTATCGACTTTCTCAAATTGACCCCAAAAACTTACCCAGCTTTTTATATCTCCATTAAACGTAGGTAACTGAATTTTAGGGTAACGTAATAATGTATTCTGCTGAGAAACACCACAATTCAATGAAACTTCTTCCATTTTTGGAATGTTTACATTGTAGCCAGCGTATATATACATTGCTGGCTGAGATATTACGAAAAAAAATACTGAAATTTGAAATGAAAAGCAAGATGACAATTTCATATTCAATTTATTGCACCATTTCAATTAAGGTAAATGTGCTTTGAATGTATTCAAAATTATAAATTCCTGATAAATTTCACTTCTAAAGCTTCTGATTCAGCGTCTTTTTGCCAGGTTTGCATCTTTTTTTTATGTGATGTATATTTTTTATGTTATAAATGTTATGCATATGGTGTATATTTTTTTATGTTATATATGTTATGTATATGATGTATATTTTTTAATGTTATATTGCGTTTTTTATGTGATATATGTTATTTTATAATAATGGCGCACTGTTTACTTCTTTAAATACAGTTGGGAGTTTTTTAAAAGAGTTTTAGTTTCAACTCGCTGTGTAAAGAGGTAGCAACTCTCCACTCAATATATTCATTCATAATATTAATTTAGAATTGAAAAAAAGATTATGTAATATTAATTGTATAGATATTTTAGAATTCAGTTTAGAAGACTGAATATTAAACTTCCTTTTCTGTTTTTTTTCCTTCCTTTCTATGCGATTTAAAGGCAAGAATATGATTTTGATTAAATTGAAATTCTGTAGTTCTTCATCCAAAACTCAGATGGCGCCACGACAATGACATATATTTCTTTCTACTCTTATTCATCTGAAATACAAATAACATATATGCAAAATTTTATTAAGAACCTAAAATTCTAAACTTTGATTAAAGTCGTCTAAAGGATCTGCGAGAATAGCCAAAGTCATGCTTTCGTAAAGCCTTATGGTAAAAAAATATAAAACGAAATTCTTATCTAGTGTATCTCTTGCTGGAGAATTTCGTTTCACATCTTTCTCGTTTGCCGAAAGGGTTAACACATTTTCTGTAGCGTTGAATTTCTTACAATGTAATTTATATGGGCCCGCCGAAAATCGGTAACCTCCGTGACAAACGATTTGAAGCTTTCAAACAATGTGCCAATTAGAATTTTGTTTCATTTCCTTTTGCATTAAATAGCAAAAGAATAATAAATGAAGAAGATAATAAAAATAATATTATATTGTCGTCATTAGAGCTGTAAAATCTTACAAAGAGTAATTCACAAAAGACGCAAGAAAAACGAGCGATAGAGGATTCACAAAAATCTCTGTTATCTATATCAAAGTAAGATTAGATAGCCAATAATATTTGATAATCACATTTTTAAATTATTTTCTCGCGTTGCAATCAGACAAGTCTTGAAATAAAATAGAAAATTAATGAAAAATTTTTGTTTTACTTGAAAAAAAAAATTGAAATAAAAATAAAAAGGGATACTAGGCAACCAAGGATATATTTTTTCAAGGGGAAAACAACAGCAACAACAACAATTATATTTCGAATTTTATTTTTTGAAATAGAGAAAAAAGACCCAAGATAAATGTAATATTTTTATATTAGTTTTGGACTTCGTGAAACGTTTGTCATACATGCGTGTCATGTCATGCACACATACCATTGCTGCTTTTATGGCATACATTTTTGCAGCAGTCAGTCTGAATTTATAAGGCTACTACTAATAAAGATGAATATGTATGTGATCGTTTGGCCTATATGTATCATATCTAGCACATATATAATTTGAAGGTAAGCATTGCATTTCGAAATTGTTTTGAAATTTTAAATAATTAAAAATAAACTGCATTTCAATGTTTTCTGTAATAAATTCCAAAAATATTATTGCACAAGAATGAATATTACACCATTTAAACATTTTAAAAATTGTCATTTTAGTGACACCAAATAAAGATTCGTGCAAATATTTTCTGAATTTTGGCAATACTTAAAACTATTTCTAATTTCTATTCTTAATTTCCAATTAGAAATGATATTTGTTTATTCTGAAATTCAAACCATTTTCATTATTTCATTAAATATTTAGTCGCGTATTTTTCTTATATATTAGAAAGCTGAAGAAGAAGGTTTATATTTAGTATCTATGTAATTTATAAAAATAATAGGAAAAAAAAAAGTAATGCAGCGAAATTTAAAAGCGAGATTATTTGGAAATTAATTTTTTTCTTAGCCTTTCATGGGATTGGTTTCTATTAGAAAATGTGAGGCAATTAAAATATCATAGTTTTCATGTCTGTTATTTCGAAGACATTGACACATTCTTGCACAACAAATCATTTTTGATAAAATGTGACAATTTGCAAAATTATCTTTCAATAACACTTATGCTCTTATTTAATATTTGAGTTAGTTTGGATTGGTCACTTATTTATCAGGATTTGACCATTTCTTTGTTTTTAGGAAAACGTAAACTTAATGAACACTTGTAACTTTATCAGTTATTTGAATATAAGGCTATATTAATAATATAAATTATGCAGACTCTTGATGAATACTATGTACCAATAATAATAATAACAACTACATAATTATAAACTGTTATTACAGAAGTTGGACAAAAATGTCGAAATACCTAAAAAAAACCGGTTTTTTGCCTAATATGGTGTAGGATAACGGCTGACATTCAAAACAGTTTGCAGTCATCTCGGAAAGGATAAATACAGTTTCTGCCTTGTTGCCAAGGGAATCTTGTGTCATTCTTCCTGAAAAACGGTGGTAAGTTCAGGTAATGATGATTGTAGTGGATAGCGACCACGTACTTTTCTCACCAATGTAGACAATAATGGTTCAATAATATTAAAATCAAGTGACTTCAGTAGCCATGGGAAATATGATAAATTCTCCTCTTGCTCAGAAAGTCAGTCCTGTGCAATGTGAACTGTGTGAACAGGTGCATTGTCGTCTTGGAAAACCACATCACCTTTGCGGGACAAAGTTTGTACCATGGAATGGACTTGATCAGCCAAAATGTTTACATAATACTTGTCAGTAATGCTGCTTATCAGAGTTATCCTGGGGCCCACAGAAAACCACGATATGATTGCCCAAACTATCACAGAACCTCCGCCATGTTTCACTCTTGGCAACAAGCAGTCTTTGTTATAGGCTTGGGATGACGTTCGCCAGACGTGAACTCGGCCAGAAGTGGGAAACAATGCGAAACAATATTACTTTCTGCTGCTCCACAGTCCAGATCTTATGAATTAAACACCACTCTTTCCTGGTACAAGCATTGGCATCACTGATGAAGGGCTTTTGAATTGCAGCTCGACCAGAAATGGCCTGCTTATGGAGCTCCTTTCTGATTGTTTTGGTACCGAGAAGGTTTGTGAGCATGACATTCATTTCAGCATAAACTTTGGCAGCTGTGGTCTGCTTCTTTTTCGTCATAACCCCCTTTACTGATCGTCTGTTACGATCATCTAAATCATAGAATGGATGAAAGTGTGTGTTGAATGATTGTCTGTTACGATCATTCAACACACATTTTCGTCCACTCTGTGATTTAGTGGATTATGTTTTTCCGCATTTCAAATATACAGAATAAATCTTCGATACATTTCCTCTTGAACCACAAAACACCTCATCTACTTTGTTTATGAAAGAACCCACTATATGCGCTCCAAAAATTTGCCCGTGTTCGAAGCCAGTTAGATCTGATATGATGCAATTGCAACTTCACAGAACAGTGCACCGATAACAAATGCCCTGCGTATTGCATACACGTCGTTGTATAGGTGGGAGAAGTTGGCGAAAACACCATCCACACCTGCACATTTTACTAGAATAAACATTACTTTATAAGCATGGATTTCACGAGGTGATTCCATATTTTTGTCCAACCCCTGTAGGTATAATATGATTACACAATTTCATTCATTCCCATAAAATTAATGTAAGTCATATCACTGACTGCCCGACCCACCCGAAGGCACACGGATAACAAATACTACTGAAAGACCGGACCGCCGCAACATCAACACTGGTGGGAACTGTGGTTGAGTTCTAAGGGCCATCACCGGCCACGGTACAACCCTTCCCGAAGGAAGTACGTCCTGTCATCGATGGGAGGAGTCAGACCCTTACCGTTTCGTGTATCCTTAAGGGTTGCGAGACCCAACTACCATACCGGAAGCATCTCATCCTTATTTTGAGATGCCCCTCCCCCTGGAGGAATTATAAAATTAAATCTGAAGAACCTTCCCTTCAAAAAATCTTATAATTTAATTTACTTCTGTATTAGTTACTGCAATAAGTAAATTATTTAATCGCAATTGATAAATAAGTGAAGAAATATCATCCCTTCCTTCTGACATTCCAAAAACATCGACTTTCCACTTTGACTTGAAATGGAAATTATACATTCAAATGAACTTTTTATAATAGTATTTAAGTGCTAAATTATTATCAGTTTCTAAATATATAAACCATACTTATAGCCTATTTTATATATGTAAAAGAATCCTGGAAAATATTTTTGTTAAATTTTATGTTGAAAAAGTAATTAATATGAATTATATTTTATCTTTTCCTAAAAAAGAGATATTGGCCCATACTTATAGGCAAGAAATTTTTTTCATGGAAGCGTACAGTGGAAGAAAGAAATGATGAGATTTTTTAAACATTTATAGGATGTTTCTGGGTTTGGAAACCACAATTCGAAATCCATTGGGATTTCCCCGCACAGGTTCGAATCCTGTCGACTAAATAATATGAAATGGATTTTGAATCCTATTGACTAAATAATATGTAATATTATTTGTTTGCAGCAGAAGGCAGGTTTGAAGCAATGAAGAGACTACGTATTTTTAATTTCGTTTTATTCTCTCACTACCAGCATCCAGGAAAGCATAATTATTTACAAGCAGACGAATTTCGGCACAAAAGCAGAAGTAAAGAAAGAAGGGGGAAACAAATGATCACTAGTCTTATATAACATAGGATTTTCCGGCCACGCGCCGATGGAATACATATGATGACCTTTGACAAGGGCAAAGAAAGTATGACTTTCATTTGATACGTAGTACTGATGACGCTTTAGTTTTACAGAGGAATTAATTAAACCGAAGGTGGAATTGGATCACGAAATAAGAGAATATATTTAGAATGAAGTTACGATGGGATAAATTAAGATAAAGTTTTGGAAATTAATTTGGATTAAATTAAGAATTTAAAATATCATTACACACACACACACACACACACACACACACACACACACACACACACATATACAGAGAGAGAGAGGGAAACAGACCGATAGAAAAGTCTCGTGATTGTTTCAAACCGGTTTAAACTGGTTAGTGACTTAAATAAATTAAGACAAATAATGACTTAAAAATAATAATTTTCTCACATAATAACTTGAAATTTGCGATCATAGATTTCCTTTTAATTTAATTTAATTAATTTATTTTTCTTATAAAGTTTTAAAATTATTTGATGGTATTAGATGTCACATATTCTTTTTACAAAACTTTTACACAATTTCATTCTCTTTTAAATTAATGCTGGGTTTACACTCGACCAGTAGGGAGCGCATGTGTAGAAAAGCTGAAAAATGCTGTTCGATCGATGGCAAGTAATTGTCCTGAAGAGACAACTACAAGCCCCTGTATTGTATTTTTTCTCATTGCGTATGCGTTTCTAGAATCGGGCTGTTTTCTTTACCGTGAAAAAAAAATAATTATCATTTATCATACATTAATACCGACATTTTTTGCTCTTTGTTCTTTCTGATGCGAGGTTGTGTTTTTTTTCTCATTTTATTTGCCCTTTTTTCTATAGTTTCCAAATTTAAATATATTGATTTTTTTTATTTTACCATATTTGTAAATATCCACCATTTCAATATGATACGCAGTGTAAAAGAAAAATTCAGGGGCACCGAAATGGCAATTCATACTTGGTATAAAAAAAAAGTGTAAATCCCTCGCGAAAGAAATGCATTTACGTGCCTTTATTTACTGCTACCACTTCTACTAAAAATCTTCATATCCGTTAGAGTCGTTGACCCTAAATAATAAAACGCTTGTGAAGTCTAATTTTCTTTTTATTTTGTTTACCCAGTGGCAGTTTTATCGACAGACTGACCTGTCCTTAATTTTCTTCCTGTTTACGAGTTTACTGTTTGCAGAAAAGAAAGGAAATGAGATACGTGAAAATTTTCATTCATGATTGTTCCTTAAATTTTATTACAAAGTTTTTATAATAAAATAATTATTTGAAATTTAATGAATGAAGGTTATATATTGTATTGACTGTTAATTCAAGAATGTAAATTGGGATACAGTTTAGCTTATTTCAACTATTTCAATGTCTCCGTTTGTAAATTTCACGATACCTATTTTGTGACTTAATTCCTGCAACTGAAACAGCTTCAGATATCAATCACTAGCAGTACCCCGCACAGCGTTGCTCGTGCAACAGAAGCTAAATGTGGGCATATTTTGTCTGAATTCGCTAACCGAACGTTTTTCTCTTCTACATTTTCATTATCGAGCAACAACGAAGCATTTTGGTATTTAATGTGCTCTATCCGAGGTTGGATTTCCTTTTTTTGGACTTAATGAGTTTTGTATCGCTGTTTTAAATCAGACGTAAACAAAGAAATATATCGAATATGCATACCACAGCTCTTGCTATTTGCGTATGAGCAGTTTGAGGTTTTCGCACATGCGGGGATAAGTGCAAAACACAGATATTGCTGTTTTACGCATGCGCAAATCAAAGTCAGAAAATAATTAAAATCGCTACTATAAAACTCCTTTTTTTAAATTTTGATATGACTTCAATATGTTTAAACTTTTTCCAATAAATGCCCTACAAAATAGTTCAAATATCTCTAATATCAGTTAAGTTTTTCTCGAAGTTTTCTCTTTCAAACATACGACGCTTTCAGGAGACTTCATTTCATACTATGTATAGATACATATAACAGTTGAATCCAATAATCAATTTCGATACCTTTTAAACTTTAAAATTTTAATCAAAATAAAAGGAAACATCCAAAATACGTATTCTCACAATTCAATACAGCTGGCCATTTACACACTCGCGCACACACAAATGCATACACACACATAAAGAGAATAGGAGAGAAAAAAATAGCTCATTAAAAGTGATTAAATTAAAAATAACATAACATTTCAAGATTTGATGCATGAATATTATATTGCATGGCTGGTACACGGACCGTTGCTGCCGCAGATAATTGGAAATAATTATCTTGTTTAATTGGAAATTATAGAAATAATGATATTTATTTTCTTGTAGACAATGAACACATTCATTAAATTGTAGCCGGTCTCCTGGCATAGAGGTAGCGCGTCTTCCCTGTGATCTGGACTTCCCAGGTTCGAGTGCCGGTTCGGGCATAGTTGTTCTTTTTCCGTGTTCTATCTGTGAGGGGTGTGAATGTGTCCCTCCCCCGTAAAAAGGGGTTGTGCAAGCGAATGTGATGCATGAAGTAGCTAAGTCGTACTCCTGGTGGTACTTAAAAAACAAAAGATGCTCAGTCGGCTTAAATTGGTGACAGATAACTGTCGGCGGGCTTGTAAAGTGCCATAAGTAACAGCAACATTAAAACAGAATGATGTATAGGGAAAAGTATAAATAACATTTACTCTATTTCTTGACTTGATTATTCAAGTGGTTTAGGATATATATATATATAAAATAATATTTTGAACTCTTAATTTAATCCAAATTAATCTCTAAAGCTTTATCTTAATTTAGCCCATAGTAATTTCCTTCTCTTATTTCCTGATCTCATTCCACTTAATAATTCAACTGAAGCTGTGTAAAAATTACTGCGCAATCAGTTCAACGTATCGAGTGAAAGTAATACTTCCGTTGTCCTTCTCAAGGACAACACATGTATTCAATCGCCACATGGCCGGAAATCCCATGTTATATAAGACTAGTGATCATTTGTTTCGTCTCCTTCCTTACTTTTGCTTTTGTGCTGCGCTGTGGCAGACGTGCCTTGTCCGCGTCTCTACTTGTTAATAAATTGCTTTTCCGGAATGGATATTAAAATTAATATAAAAATGTAAAATGTCTCTGTAAATGTAAAATGTTCAAACCTGTATTCTGCTTCAACCAAAATAATGTTATACACACACACACACACATATATATCGGATCGGTACGCAATCGGATAAACGACGGTACGGTAGTACATAAAATGCTAATAAAATATCATTTATATATATTAGATATGATTGTTGTTATTCAGAGTGAATTGCTTTGAACAACTTAAACATTGAACTTAGTCATATAATAGCTAAATAAACTGGAAAAACTAGTTGACAAAATATTAAATTCACGTTTCTAGGTAAATGAGTTGCATGCATATTGAAAATAATAAAACCTGCTACCTTAACCCTTTGACTACAAATGGGACATATACATCCCACTAACCTTTTAAAATCAGCTTAAATAGTTCCAGGTAAAAGTAATTTTTTTGGTGGTGGTGGTGGTGATGGGGAGAAAGGGTGCATTTGGCCACCATGTTCCAACCACAGGGGGTTTAAAAGCATTTGAAAAGAAATTGAATAATGTCTAATATAGAAGCTATTATCTTCAATTTTTCCGCGTATTGCAGAGAAATAGATTGTAAAAAATTGGTAGTAAAATTATTTAAAACGCACAAATGCCTTATTAAGTTATTGTAAGATGGTCAAGAGTTTTCAATACATGATAGGCTATTGTAGTAAATAATAACAACAGCCTTCTTAGAAAGACAGTTTGTAGATCGCCTAAAGCATCCGAAACAGATAGCAGGAATTTAAAATAAGAAACTTGATGTCCTTTGTCTTAAATTGAGTCCATTTAAAAAGAAATATTCCAGATGTTGTGTTTGTAATTTACAATGTTACGTATTTTTTTCATTTACTTTTTTGTTTATTATATGAAGGAAGAAGTCGAAAACGTGTTTCACGAGCACACTCTCGAGATTTCTATATATAAGGTCATATTTCTAAAACATTGTTCAACCTTGTATTGTTTGTCTCTATAAGATAACGAATTTAGTAACATACTGAAATAGTTTACAAACAACAAATTAAAAAAAAAAGGTTTTTTTTTTTTTTTTTTTTTTTTTTTTTTTTTGGATTGTTTTAAATTAAACATTAATTAACGTTTTGGGAAAAAATTTTGATTGTTCTCATGACGAATTAGCAAAGATAATTTATGTGAATCTACGTATATTTACTCTAATGTGTTACGACTTTAAAATTGAAATTTAACCTCTTGCGCTATAGTGACGGGCTGTGCACATCACTATACATGCTCCTGATAATTAAGTCATAGCTCAAGAGGCAAATCAATTTTCAGTATATATATGTACTTTTATTATGTGTAGTTAAAAATTATATTGAATGCAAATATAGCCTTTTTTAGCACGGACGGCTTACAGTCGATTCTACAACTGTTATAAACCACGAACTCTCACAATTTCGATCCACGATCAGATAACAAGGACACATCCTGAATCACTACCTGCCTTTTTTTGAGACGCTGTTTCAAAACAGTAGCTCCCATTTCTCGAAGACTCTACTCTGCCTAAACTTCTTGAGACGTGGGTTATTAACTAAGATCGAGTACACATATCTTTTGAAGAACACTACTTCGAAATTGTACTTCTTAATTTTTGAATCCTGGACTATGCCATTAGGACATCTCATGCCTCCATTTAGTATATGTTGTTCTTTCTAATGACACTTGTCATAGACGAGCCCACTGACTTTAGAAGTCAGTGATTTTAAGCCAGGGTGAGCCTCTTGTTCTTTCAGTGACGTCATATAGGCCAAGAGTACGACTTAGCTACACACACGTCACAACCCTTTTTACGGGCGGACTTCATTCCTGCATTTCATTCACAGATCGTAATTTAGACCTGAATCATAGAACGATCAACCCTGATCCAGTACCCCAGTGGTATTATTCTCGACATGGAGGACTTTGTGACCATGATAAATTTATACGTGCATCAGCCACCACACACACGGAGAGTCTTCGGCCGGCGGATTTCGAACTCGCAACCCAAGGGACGCGAATCCAAGACCCTACCAACCAGGCTATATATAATATATCTTTGTTGAATTTTGTTTCGAGGTACTAATTAATAGATTCCAAAATAATTCTTAAATTTGGCAATTAGAATTCTAAGTCCTCAAATTATTACGAACTGAGGATTATGAATGAAGTTTTCCTATGGGGCATATCTTTGATGTAATCCTTCAGGAGCGCCAGTTTTGGATTCTCGAATTATAGAACCTTTCACGAGGGGTTAATACAGAACCATGTTCTTTAAACAAAGGGTGATGAACCAGATGAAAATGGACATAAGACTTGAGGAATCCTGTTTCGAAATAGCAATTCTCCGTTGTTGAATCCGCATTAAACTGAGATAATTTAAGAACATATCTTCTTAAAATATATATCCTTGCAAAATTTTGTTTCGATAAACTAGTTAATAAGGTATTTTATCGTCAAAAAATTTTTAGAACACGATTTTTAATTTCAGGATTACGAGTGAAATTTTTCTATTCGGCATATCTTTGATGTAATTCTTTCGAAAATCTAGTTTTAATTTCTTGAATCATACTATCTTCCAATAGGTTTCTAAATCATGTTGTTTAAACCAAGGATCATGAGCCAGCCTCGCGTGCATATATGGTTCGAGGAATCCTGCTTCGCAATAGCAGTTCCCACTTTTTTCCCCATACTCTGCCACTGGGACACCGCAAACAGAAAAAAAATTGCTAAACATGTTTTCATAAACTAAAGGTCATGAACCAGGCTCGTGTAGATGGTATATCGTAAGTGGAATCTGTTCGAAAAACTAGTTATCACTCCCGGTTTATAGATTTTTTCAACAAGACACCTTGGCCCTAGAAATCTCAAGAACAATTTTTTAAACTGAAGGCCATGAACCAGGCTCGTGTACTATATATCTTTCGTGGAATCCTGTTTCGAAACAGTAGATTTGAGTTCATGAATCCTGGACTGTGTCAATAGACCATTTAAATCCCAGCAATTTCAAGAATATGTTTATTAAACTGAATGTCATGAACTAGACTCGTGTTTATGACATATCTCTAGTAAAATCCTATTTCGAAACATTAGTTCTTTGATTTTCATATTAGGGCGTCTCGGTTCCAGAAATTCTAGACTATGGGATGGGTATTTGAATTTCACATCTTTCAGTATGCTGTTTCAATGTCAGATATATATGAAAAAAGATAACAATGATATTTTCATAAAGAGATGTATAAACATTGAGATAACAATATAGCACTAAATTTACTATCAATATTTTTTTCGTGAGTTATGTGTCAATCAAAATTAAATTTATTGAAAACACGAAAGATGTAAAATTCTTATTGTTTGAGTCAAAAGAAACTTTAAAAATTAAAACGGCGAATATTTGAACATATTGCAGGAAAGGGAAAAAATGTTAACAAAACATTTCTCTCAATAACATTTATTTTGATGATTTTTAAAATCTAAAAATATTTTTGTAATACTTAAAGAACAATTCTTCAAGGCTGAATTAATGAATTTCAGGTTTAAACATCAAATTAACGTCGAGTGATATCAAGCAATTTTATTTAAAATATTTTCTCAAAAAAAAAACATATTTTGAAAACTCATTTTTATTAGACTGATGAAAAATGAAATTTCATGTTAATTAATTTATGCATTTTAGTTCTTCATTCAAAATTCCTTTATGTATGTAAACACATAATTTTTGAAGCAGAATTGTGGACGAAGCCAGATAAGACACCTTCGAATTTCAAACCATCGCTTTTCACGTTTATTCCATCCCGGGAGGCATAATTTATGTGCAGGAAGCGATGATTGACTAGCGTCCGTTCACCAACGATACAACAGCAGAAGAGTGTAAAAGAGAGGGAAAATATTTTTCCCTGTGCTTATATACGATGAAATTTTGATAAGGATTTCTTTGCATGTAAGGAGGAGGAACTTAGGTATCTTTTAGAATTATTTTAGGTTAGCAATTTGCTACCAGATGGAGCCACTGGTGTGGAAACAAAATAAAATTGATAAATTAATTTGGGAAATATTATAGTAATATAATGTTATCGAGAACATATAAGTGTTTAAATGGTTAAAGACTCTAGAGCATCATCAGGAAATGTGAGTAAAATAGATGGCAAAATTTCTTCTATGGAATCATGAAACATATTAGGATCAAACATTGTATAATTATTAAAATTTGGGATAATACACCATTGAAGATAGTTCAGTAATTAATGTGGAATTATTTTCTCTTTAATCAGAAGTTGCTTTCAGTTCTAATTAAAGAAATAGTGTTACAACAGAATGACGCTGTTTGAAATCAATAAAAAAACAATTAATTTTAAAAACAATCAAAATCTCAATCTATCTAAAAATTAATTTTCTCGGTAGTATTGTGTTCATTAAGTCCTTATTATCAATGCTTGGCCTAATGAAATATTCTCTAAATATTCATTTATTTGATTCTGTATAATGTTATGGTCTCACAATTTTGAATCTAAAAAGAATAACTCAACTTTGAAAAGTGTAGAATACATTATTAGCAAATTCGAGTTATTTTGCTAATAATGTATCGCTAAGAAAACATTTGGATAGCTAATGCATTTGATTCCTTTTAAAGAATTACTGAAGACGAAAAGCTAGACCTCAATTAAATTCCCATTATTAATACCAGAGGCATATTTGCTTGATGATTTGGTGGTCAAAAGGTTCAAAGGCAGGAGAAAGCGAAATTTTATCCAAATGAAGAGAAAAGGGGGTCATGAGGTTCAGGAAGGCTGATTTACTGAAGGACAAAACTGGTTCTACAAAGTATTATTAACGTTTTTACATTTGAATATTTTATGGGTTATTGTCTAAATGAAAATGAACGACCTCAAAGAATTCCGTTATGTCAAATGAGCTAGTATACTTGCATAAAGCAGGGTTTTTTCAACTATGAACTTTAACCCGTTAACTTCAGAATGTAATTTTTAAAGTCCATCAATTTCCCATTTGTAAAGTTAAGCGATGGAACATATGCACATCGAACTTATTACAAATTTTTTCATAGCAAATTTTATAAAATATTAAATAAACCAAATGAAATTTCATTTCATATATAGCATACAAAGAAATTATAGTAATTGTCAAAAAATTCGAATTCGAGATTTTGATGAATCTTCACGGTTTAGACTTACCTGAGTCCAAAAAACTCATTTTTAGAAAATGTCCATCCGTCTGTCTGAGACAAAGATAATTTACAAACGCTTTGAGCTAGACGGATGAAATTTGGTATTCGGTCTTTGTACCATATGCGTAGGTTTTTATTAAATTTTCAGCAAAATTCGTTCAGAAAAAGTCTGTCTGTTGGACTGTTCGTATATAATTTATATATTCACGGTAACTACAAAAAGAAGAGCGCTAGACAGATAAAATTCCACACACGATTAACATATATAATTTAGACACCTTTCAAATTTTCAGCCAAATTCAACAATGGATTGACCCTCTGTCGATCGGTATTTTCAGAAGTTTGTAAACATGATAATTTAATGACTTAAATACATCAAATTTGGAATGGGATTTTGTGACTACAAGTGCAATTCTGTGTCAAATTTTTGTTTCTGTCCGTTTGGATAAACATGTCTAAAGCGCAAATTCGATTTTCGAATACTATTAATGACATGCCGGGGATTAATCGCCAAAACACTCGCCAAAGATAACACGATAAATTCCGTAAAGATGCTATTTCACGCCGAAGGATGATATTTCGTAACTATAGTACGCCAATGCCATGGAAGGCGTTGTTTGGGATAAAGCCTTTATATTAGAGAATATGAGAGAAAGTTTCGGGGAGACCAGTCTCGCTGGTTACGTTAGGTTGTTATTCAAAAGAAATAAAATATCTGATTTTGACCAGCGGTTGAAATTAGAGAAATTATTACAATTTGTAATAATTTAGGCTAACTTAAAAATTGAAAGACGAGTCAAAACAAATGACAGTTATCATGAACTATTGATTTTGATTGAAGGCTACGGAATTTTATGCTGCAACATATCCACTGCAATGACCAATAATTCCTGTTTTAATACGCAATTGCTACTACATTATACGACAGAAGGTGTATTATTTTCATATAATCTATTAAAGAGAACTCTGTCGTTTGATTATTATACGACAAGGAAGTTCAAAGGTGAACTGAAAACGAACTTTCATCAAAAGGAGTGGAAAAATATGTCATTAGGTTTATGAATGAAATAAAAACTAGTTTAGTAAAATATTACCCTATTCTCTTTCAGTAATTTATGACTTATTGTTTAAAGTGAAAGGGAAAACGACCTCAGAGTGTTTGTTACAAATCAGACTTTAATCTGAATTATGTAAGAAAGTATTTAATAAAAGTATTTAATATTTTTTGAAAGCAAAGGAAATATTTTGCTTGCTCCTTTAAAATCTCTCTTGTCTATTGTAAATAATTATAAATATAATTAAAAATTGAATTTCGATATTAAAAAAATCAGATTTTTGTCTACAAAGTTTTTTTAACATGGATTTTTATCAATTCATTGAACACTGACTTGAAATTCAATTAATTTTATTTCGAAGATCCAAACAATAAGAAAAAAAATTACAAAATTTCTTATAGTCATATTTATATGAAACTGTAGTCTTTGCTTCTACTAATAAAGACGAATATGTGTGTATCGACATCTTAAAAGAGAGACACAGATATAGTTAGAAAGGAAACCAGGTGGAGTGATCACCCAAAAATTTTCTCACATACTTTCTAATAACCTTGTCATGTCAGAAAACGTCTTACAGAGCATTGGCGTACAATAGTTGCGAAATATTAACTTTTGGTGTGAATTTAGCATTTTTACTGAAACTATCATGACATCCTTGGCGATTAATCCCCGGCATTTGATTAAAAGTATCTGAAAATAGAATTTGTGCTTTAAATGCCTTTTCCCCAACAGGTTGAAGGCAAAATTTTGACACAACACTGCACTTGTAGTCAGAAAATACCAAGTTTGATAAATTTAAGTCATTACGTTTTTGAGTTATAACGTTTGCATATTTCTGAAAGTAAAGTGCAGATTGACAGTTAACCTTTGTTGAATTTCGCTTAAAATTTGACAGATTTCCAGATTATAGATGTTAAATCTGTGTACCAAATTTTATCGATCTAGCCCTCTTCGTTTTGCAATTATCATGTTAACATATATTCGAACAGCCGGACTTCCTCTGATTCCTCTGAACATATTTTGCTCAACATTTGATAGAAATCTGCAAATTTGGCGTAAAGACCGTGTAGCTTCATCCGCGTAGCGAGCTATCCTTATCACAGTCAAACAGACAGACGGACATTTTCTAAAAATAAGTTTTTCGAACACGGGGTGGTCTAAAACCTGGAGATTCGTCAAAATCTCGAGTTCGAATTTTTCGGCGATTACTGTTCTTTCTCTATACTACGTATAGGAGAAAGTAACGAATGAAATATATATGGGGATATCGAATTTATTCGGCTTTGAATTTTTTTAACAATTTGCCCCTTAAAATATTTTCTAGAGAAATAATATGCATTAAGTTAAGAGTAAAAAATTTAATTGAAATCAAATACAATGAATATTTTCTGTAACCAGCAGTTTGATAAAAAGGTTAATAAATATTTCGAACACAATTTTTTTTTTATTACTTTCTTTTATTTGAAAGCGCAAGTATAGTAAACAAAAAATTTGAACTCGGTATTTTGGCGAATTTCCACGTTTTATACATCCCTGAGTTCCAAAAATGCGTTTTTGAAAAATGTCCGCCGTCTGTCTGTGACAAAAATAATTTAAAAACGCTTTGAGATAGATACGTAATTAGATAGATGGAGATAGATACATGAAATAATTACCAAATTTTCAGATTTCTGCTAAATTTTAGGTAAAAAATCTGTTCAGAACAAGTCTGTCTGTCCGACTGTTCGAATACAATTTAATGTGATAACTGCAAGAATGAAGAGAGCTAGATTAATCGAACTGAAATATGGCATATGTATAATATAAATATACTAGAATTTTTTTAGATCCTCAGGTTATAGAACAGCTTCAAAATTTTTGAATTGTTCCTATCAAAAGAAATGCAGAATTTTCATTTCATTAAGAATTATATAAAATTATGTAAGAGATATATTTCTCATAACTTACTCTTCACAGTTTTAAATAAAAAATTTACATTTTCCAGTCATATATCTTTTGTTCTCATAATTTTAACGATATTTATATTTTACTGTTAATATTCTAATTAACTATTTCGATATTAATGCTCATAGTTTCTTAAATTTCTGAATACAAACCCGATTTCAAAGTATTAAAAAATACATTATAGTACACTCCCGAATATCCACCTAATATGGCGGAAGAACTGACCGGATAACAAAAAAGCCGGATAGGCCGGAGTACCATGAATTCATTTGTTCGCCCACCAATACCAGAAGACAACGTTTTTATAACAAAACTCTCTGTTATAATACGTATTTTCTCACTTCTTATTGAGTTCTATGCCCTCCCTTTATCTCAAGCCACGTAGAATATGAAAACATCCGCAGCATGGTGAATCATAGAAGCAGTTGCCGGTAACATGTCGAGTTAAAATAAAAGGCTCTGTGCTGGTAGTTTATACATTTTTATATACTGCACTGACGTTTCAAGAATTTATTACAGAAAAAGTAAGTTAAAGGATATACACATTTTAACATAAATTTTGTAATGACCAACTTAAATGCAGGAAATATAAACAAAACATTAACGTAAATCGTAGGCCTAATTCTTTAGAAAATTGGCTTAAACTGATTTTATTTTACCCTGATAAATGATTATACAGATATAAAAACGTAACCCTAAAATAAGAGTCAAAAACTTACAGCTTTTAGGTTTTGAAAAGGTCCTTAATAGATGACTTAATAGACGCCTTGCCTTCCACATTTAATTTTGATAAAAGAAAACTAGGTCGGATAGTACGGAAGCCGGATAGTCGCGAACTGGATACTCGGGTTGTAATGTAATTAAAATGTCGAATATTATAAACAAAACATGGTATTAGATAGATTTTAACATATATGATATGAAGCTTAAGTTTCAGCAATTCAGAAAAGCGTAATTCCTGATTCGTGTGATAGACTTGAAAGACTTACAAATGGGTGGAACTGTTATTTCAACGACGCTACAGGCAATAGATATGTCCTTGAATCTTGGAGATTTTACGATAGTTCGCTCAGTATGACTTCTACATTCACTTGCCTTCCTAAGGTGACTTGATTCGTATTTTGCAATTTGTCAGTGAGAAACAGCGCAATTAGCTTCTTCCTTTGCATTTACCTTGAATTAGAATTCTGTTTTTCTCTCCAATTTCAGTAATAATTCCTTCTATAATTTTACAATTTTCGTCTAAGTGAGAAGTCTTTATTCCAAAGCTTCAGTTAAGGATAATTCGTAAATCTAATAATTCATGTTGGTTACTAATGAAAAGCAAAGGTTTTGCCATTTTAGGTTGAAACTATGAATTTCGATGAGAATTCGTATTTTTATTTTTTCACAGTTTCAAAAAATATATAGGTTTCTATTTCCAATGATATCGTTATTTTGTCTCTATGCCGATTAGAAGCCAAGTTATATCAAACTATTGACATATAAGTTATGCTTAATTATAAGAATTTAAAAACCTTAAATGCATTTTATCTGAAGAAGGACTTTTTTCATAATTTTACTGTACGGGTATCGTCATATCTCAAAAGATAATCAAGATTTCTTAATGAAATTTACAATTAATGCTCGTTATGTTATGTAAAATGTAATGAACTATACATTTGATGTCGAATGCTCTGGACATGGAATTTTTATTGTTTATTGCACATATTAAAGAAAAAATTCCAAAACTTCATAGATAATTTCATATATTATATACATAAATTTTATTTTTGAATATAATTCTTAAATAATAGTTAGTTAATGTAACTAACTATTATTTAAATAATTTTACAAAGTAAAATGGAAAACTAATAACAATTTTTTTCTAGAACAATACTATTTTTTTTAAATAAATGCTAAAATTTACATCAAAAAATATTTTTTCTTCAAAAGCTACATATATATTTAAATAATCTCACTTTTATTCATCATTTTATCCTTATATTAATAAAAAACATCAAACAAACATTAAAATATTTGCCTTTTATAAAATTTCCCTCAGAACTCAGTCGAATACCTTAATTTATTAATAATTTGTGTCACTAATGATTCAATCGATAATTTTAGAATATAAATTAGACTTTTTAGAGTTAATGTTTTCGTGCTGTAAGTATTAATCCGATGATATATGGTTGTTTGCTGCTTTTGTTACAGCTGCTTTTGATAATGTTTTATTTCCATTTTTTGTTGTTATCTATTGTAAAATTTATTATACTTTCTGTATAAACCATTTATTACCAAATAAGCCATGACAGATCTGATTGTCATAAGCTGAAAATGTTTTGATCCGAAACTGAATTTTGATTGTCCCACATTTTGTACTTACACAAAATGAGTCCTACTCAAACTGTTGATGTTCTTGTCATTTCTGCCAATCCTCGAGATCAGAACAAATCTGATCAAAGTCCATCAACTCGTCTACAAAAATGCAGTATTAAATATTGTGCGCTGAAAACTACAATTCTGAAAGCTCATAATTTTGCCTAATTTTGCATGAAAGAATACTGATCCGGTTTCGATGGACTTAAAAGAAGTGGCATAATTGACTTCAATGATCCTACCAAAAGGACCGAAGTTAGACATCAATCATGCACACCTACCAAGACAATATGATAGGAATTATGAGAAAATTGGATCAGTTTATAAAAGTTACATATAAAAATGCCAATTTATATAAATATTTATTAGGTTTTATTTTTATATTTTCTGTAAAGATCTAAAAAAAAACAGAATAGATTTTTTTCAAAACTTAATACATTGTAGCAAGTATAACGGAAGATTTTTCTGAAACTTTAATTATGATTAATTAAATTTACATTTTTCTATAATAATACATTTTTAATAATGTAAAGTACATTTAATCAAAACCTACCTTTCCACTAAGCATGCGTAATATTACTCAAGCAATTAATCTTGCAGTGACAAAAATTGTTTAACAAACTGAATTTAAAATAATCAAAACCATTGAAAGAGAGATTATATTTTGATACGGAAAATTATTTCTTGATATGGAAAATAGTTTCGATTTTAAAAAGTAATTTGAAGCATTTTGATACTTGAATATTGACTGAAAATATAATTAAAGTATCCTGATAACATAAATATTGATTGAAAATATAATTGAGAGTATCCTGCTAACATAAATATTGATTTTAAAATAAAATTGAAATACCCTGATAACCTAAATATTGATAGAAAATAAATTTGAAGTATCCTGATAACATAAATATTGATTAAAAATAAATTTGAAATATTCTGATAACATAAATATTTATTGAAAATAAATTTGAAGTATCCTGATAACATAAATATTGATTTTATAATAACAGTGAAGTATCCTGATAACATAAATATTGATTGAAAATAAATCTGAAGTATGCTGATATTTAAATACGCATTCTAAACTTGGCTATTTGTTTTTAGCGGTCGAGGAAGATTGAAATTCATCATTCAAAATAGCTGATTTCTTATTATATGTTGTAAATACAAATTGAAATTGAATTTTTTTGGCGATTACAACATTTTCTCTATATTTCATATGCTAGAAAGTAAAATCGATGAAAATGCTACATCTGTGATTTCAACTTTAGCCTTGAGTTTTTCAATAGCGTTATATTTTATTGAAATATCCACAAACTTTTTGATTGATTTATAGAAATAAAACAATTAAGCAATCTGCTAATATTTAAGTATTGTAGAAAAGATAACCATTTATAGTTCAATTACGAGAATCTTTAATCCTTTTATCATTTGCCTTTATGTCTGTATTTTCAGTATCCGAAATATAATAGATAAATATTTGGTTTATAAGTATTTGTTTGATTGTAATATTAAATGTTTTGGGCCATTATGTATAACGGATTATTTTATCTTGAAGTTTGAAAAATATGCAAAATTGAACAAATATTCAACTAGTGTTTCGATCGAATTTTTCTATCCTTCTATCTTTTTGTCTTTTATATTCCTCAAAAATTCTAAACATTTGTTGACACTAATAAGCCTTTTAAAGCTTTTGAAAAAAAGACAGATCATTAAAAACAAAAATTAAAATATTGTTTTAGTTATGTATTTAGTATTTTGAAAGAAAGACCATCTCTTTTTTTTTCGCTTAGTATAATTTTTCAAATGTTTAATTTTTTTGTTAAATCTTTTTTTTCTCAGTTTTAGAAAGACGAATTATTATAAATTTTTGAAACGACTAGAATAATATCCAGAAATGATTTAAATCTGCTACGAGATAATTTAAGTTTGAAAATTTATGCACTTTTGGGTCTGTGAATTATTATCATCGTCTTATTCTTTTTATTATCAGTATCTTATATTGAGAATTTTTTTTTTATATCGGCGCAGATGCCAAGTTACTCTGTTTTATCAGATACATGTTTTTGAGTTTCCTCTGTTTGCTATTGATATCCTATAGATCTGTTTTTCACATTATCATCTTATATATTGCTCATTCTCTTTAAATTCAGGTCAACTGTTGAACTTCAAATATATCTTTTATATATATATTTGTAATAAAGATGTTTTGTATATGTTTGCTATTTATTTTCAGTTTCTTGTGCAATTGGTTATCAATGCATGCGAGTTTAGATTACTGTCTTTACTACAGACATGTGACGTAAAGCTTGCTGTCTTTGATATTTTAAATTACGTTTGTTGAGATTCTTTCTTTTTTTGTCACTCTATTTTTACTCTAATTATAATTCATCTGAAAGATAATTTATTTTAAATTGAAATTTGAAATAATAAAGATTTCTCACTTTTATGTAAAGTTCGTGTATCATCGAAATTTATGCATTTTACTGCATTTCACTGATGAATTTTATTGTAAGAAGCGATTTTGAACCAATGATCATGATTCTTTTTTAACTTACAATTTCAGGCTACTTTTAATCGTAATTCATTCGAAATGATTAACAACCATTTTAATTTTTTGATACGAAATAAAAACACCGAGAATTCGAACTCAACAGTTTATCTCTACATATTAGATCTCTCTGAATCAAAAAAAAAAAAATACTTTTTTGGAATTTTATCTTTTCAAAATTTTTTCTTACTTTTTCTACTTTTTTGTCTTTTATTTTTAATAAAAACTATAACTCAAGAACGCTTTGAAATAGTTGGGTGAAATTTGGTATATAATCTTCACATCAAGCTCGTAGATTTCTATCAAATTTTGACTGAAATTTTTTTTAGATTAAGTATGTATGTCCATCCGTTCAAGTACAAATGAACACAATGAATAAATAGATAGCTGGATAAATAAAATTTCGTACACAGATTTAGCATCTATTTAATTGGAATCGATTTAATTTGGATTCGTATTTAATTCGCATTCTGATTCGTATTTAATTTTGAACTAAATTCGTGACTCCTTGTTGGTTTCAATTTTCTATGCATGTTAGTATAATAGCTTAAAAACGCATTTAATGAAATAAATGAAATTCAATATTACGTTGATTGCTACAACCGCAGTCGTGTAAGGGGGTCTGTTGCACGTTAAATCCGTCATGACCAAACATCCTCCCGTTGGTGTGGTGTGGTGTGGAGAGGGGGGTGCCAGCTCAGGTGTCGTCCTCGTCATCTGACCGCGGTTCAAAATTACGAGGTCCGTCCCAAAAAATAGCCCTAGTGTTGCTTCAAACGGGACGTTAATATAACCAAACCAAACCAAGCTACAACCGCAGTTATGTATAAATTGTGACTTCAATCGATCGTTGAAAATTCATCCAAAAATCACATTTGATTTTTTGGTACTTGCACTGATCGCATATCAGCGAATAAGAGCTCAAAATATCGCCAAAGATCACACGCCGCATTCAGAAACCATCAGGAGCTCAACAAAACTTTTTCGCATACTCACATGGCATGCTCAAACATACCATGCTAGAGAATGCCTTGCACGGCAATGGCGTGTAATAGTTGCGAAATATTAATTTTTGGCATGAATTTAACAATTTTACTGAATTTATCGTGTCATACTTGGCGAGACTTTTTGGCGATTTATTCTTGGTATGCTGTTAATAGCATCTGAAAATAGAATTTGTGTTTTAGATGCCTTTATTGTCTTAGCAAAAAGAGGCTGCTCTGAGACGGCCACTACTGATTATGACTTAACTTTTGAAGAATTTTTCTCAGTAGCGAAAAGTAGAGACCGGGAGGTCTGGCTGACTCCTCCAGCTCATTCTTGGTACAGTAGATCAAAACCAGGAGGAGCATTAAGTTTTAAGGCTGACAGACAGGATCAAACGGCCATCTCAAGACTCGTCAGTGGGCACCTGAAATGTATGTCATTTGAATCCGGCCGTAAAGTCTTTCCAACATGTCCCAAGTGCCATCTGCTGCCGGCCTCCCCGCAACATCTTCTGGATTGCTTGGGACTCACTTTTGTGGATGTTCGCGACAACCCTCTCCTGGTGCTCGATTTTGCAGGGGTGCATGGAATCATGGATTTGATCTAGCTGCCGCTAGATCCTGAAGGATTGGACACAACAACAACAACAGATGCCTTTATTTGCAGCTGATTGAAACTGAAATTTGACACAAAACTGAAATTGTAGTCTCAAAAATTACAAATCAAGTTTGATATATTTATGGCATTGGGTTTTTGATTTATCGCATTTATAAACTTCTGAAAGTACAGACTAATAAACAATTAACCCTTTGTTGGATTCAGAACAAAATTTGATAGTTGCATACACTACAAATGTCAAATCTGTATAACGAATTTTATCCATCTAGCTCTCTTTGTTTTGTAATTATCGTGATAACTTATATTCGAACAGTCGGACGGACAGATTCCCTCTAAATGAATTTTCACAAAATATGATAAAAAAAATCTACAAATATGTGAAAAGTATGGAAACCAAATTTCATCATCTAACTTGGCGTGTATAAAAAAAATCCAAAATGGCCTTAAATAAAGCTTTAATAGAAAAAATAAACAGTGGTCTGCCTATGTAGGCAGCGAGATGCATGGGGCTCTCAATTTTATTTTATACTATCTCGCAGTTGGCGATTATAATACAAAAATCATGCATACAAAATGATAGACATTTTATAAAATGTATTTTAAAAAAGTCTTGATGTGATAACAAAGAAATCGTCTGCATTTCACTTTGTAGTTAAAAAAAATCCAACATAAATATTTGAAATGGCTAAATTACAATTAAAAGAAAATAAATCGTCTGTAAATTAATTTGTTAAAATGTCGTTTGGAAAACTGATGATAAATTTTACTATAAATTACTTGCATGTGTTTATTTTGTATTTCAATTTTTAGAAATAATAAATTGCTATCTGAACATAAAACCGCCTTAAGAGCACGTGTGGTTGCCGGGAATATGCTCTAAATAGACAAAAATGGTTTTAATGTAAATATTATTTATACATTTTATATTTTTATAATATGTTACAAATTTTATTTTTGTTTTGGTGTATGGTCCCTATGTAGCGCGTTCAATTTTCAATTAAGTGTATAACCCACTCAATTTTAGAGATACTACATGCGGTTTTTTTTATGTAATGAAAAAATGTTGCATCAAAAATTAAAGTTTTCTAATTGACTAAATTTGTGTTGAGGGGTCGCATAAAAATTTAAAAAATGTAACCATGGAAAATTAACGGGAAAAAATGTAACCATGGAAAATTAACGAGAACAAATTTTTGTTAACATGATCTTATTTCGTACCCTATTTTGAACTTCTTTGCAATTTACCTTACCCTCTTATCTCTAATAGTTAAAGAATTGAACTGCATTTCAATCTTTTTGGGATACCCTGTATAATCAGTATTCAGTATAATATTCCCTGTATAATCAGTAATATGTATACAGAAATTATACGTGTAAAAATAATTGCCCAAATTGCATGCTCTATTTTTTGATTAAGAGAATAAAAAGAAAAGCATCAAACCGATTTTGAAATAACGACATATAAAGTGAAAGTTCTCATTCTTTCATGAATCAGAACATGTTCGCAACGGCTAAAGAGCCAAGTTTAATTCGCATCTTTCCACTTCTTTCTGTGGGTTATCTGCTTATAATCAGGTTTATAGATCGAAGAACGCCAATTTCTTGCTCTTGGTGTTCGTTGACTTAATACCGAGTTATGCGCTTCGGGGTAGAAACTTGGTCCAAGTAGAACAAATGAAAAACATTCGCTTCTTCCGCTTTTCAGGTGCATTAGCTGCCTGAATACAAAACGAATCGTTTACGCTTTGTTTTCTTTCATAATCTAGAAAGTAGTGCAGCCAGTATCAATCATCTGAAGTGGCTTCCTTTGAGCAAACAACAAAGTAAAATTCGTTAAAGCGTGAATTGTTGTAATCTTTTAGTTAAGAGTGTGAAGGCATTCTACGAAGATAAGATACACATGATGATCGAAACTACAATTATATAATATTATTTAGATGGCCAATCCAGATTATAAGCTCGTCATGTTGTATCAAAATGGATGTCATGTGAGAATTAAACTTCACAGTAGAAATATTGACCATAATTCTGATTCTGATTGCATAACTTATTTGTTAAATAAAAGTCAAACAGATCTCATTTATATGTTCTAGATAATTCGAAAAATTGTCTGAAATTTCATAAACTTATTTAATTAAACCATTCTAAATAAAAGTTCGTCGTATTGAATCAATAAAGATGTCATGTGAGAATTAATCTTCACGGTCTAAATATTGACAAAAATAAATAATTCTAATTGCATAATTGATATGTTAATTAAATATCAAACAAATTACATTTAGGTATTCTTGATAATTCAAAATAATTTCTAAAATTTCATAAAATTATTTTTCATTCATTCTTTTATTTTTGTACTGTAAATAAAGATGGTATAATTCTGAAAGATGCATGAATTTGTTATTTTAGTTATACCTAACATTACATTACTATGATAGCTTTTAATTTATAACAAAATAAATCTAGCTGACTGCTTTATAAGGTGTACTTTGAGCTGTTAGTTCATACCGTTATGAAATTTAAAATTGAGAAGAAAATGTCTTTGTTTTATTTATTTGTGATTTTGCTTCATTAAAAGATTATATACTTCTGAAAATTCTGAATTTTAAGAACAGAAACTTCGTAGTAATTTTCTAAGACTTCTCGAATGTTTCTACACTTTAAAGTAAAAAAAAACTACAGTAATCAATTATATTCTCTACATTTTAATTACAATTATACTGTCAATATTTAATGTTTTAGAAGTCAATTGATGAGCATAAAAATTACCCAGCTTCGGTAAAAATGAGATTGAGATTTTTTTTTGCTTCGTTAATTTTTGTTCACACACACACACAAAAAAATGAAATCCTGATAAGATGATTATATGGGATTCTAATGAATATCAATCTCACAGATATTTTAAAGTAAGAAAAAAATTTAAAATAAAATATATGAGTGCGTTAAGAAAAATTCGATTATTTAAAAGGAGCATGTCACCGAAACTTTTTCACATACTGTGTAATAAGGCTTGTACCCCCCCCCCCCCAAATAAAATTTGGATCTTGGTCAGTTATGACTATCACGAATAATCAGAATTTTAATTTCAGAGTTTCGAGCACGAGAGTTTGTGTGCTATATAGTCTAGCAAAAACCGATACTTATGTGCTACATAGTCTAGAAAACCGATACTTATGTGTTAACCACCTGTCATTGGCGAACGATAGCACGAAAAAGTCTATTAGCAAGCGAACATTGGCGTTTTTTTTTGGCAGAAAACCGAATTTCTGTTTTGGGCAACAATTATATTTAAAAGAACTACATTTACATTGACAGAACATTTATATTAAATTTTATATTGTAATGAATCCGGGTTCTTTCGATTTGTTAGTTGACGAAGAAACAGTCCTTTAAAAGTCTAAAATATTTATTCCAGCAAATTCAGGACTTTACACAAACCAAATATTAAAATTACGCGCTTAAGTACAGCGTAATTCAGTAGTAACTAATAGCAGAATAACAGACTTCAAAAAGTCTAAGACGATCAGATCACAATTGAAAATGCTCTCAGGAACTCTTCTCTCTCTATTTACCACAAGGAATAAAATTTGTGGCACTAGCACCCCGAAGGCTCGCCATCCACGATCGACAAAAACTTAGCAAATCAAAGTGGTTTGTTCATGAGTAGAGAAGGTCTTTGAATGAGGTTGGAAGAGAAGGGCATCGGCTTAAATATTATTGAGAGCTGTTGGGGGCGATCCAATGAGGAGTCTTGATTTTGACGGCGGGCGTAACTATGGATTTGTGAAGAGAGCATCTATGAGAATGAGCAGTTTTTCTTGTCTGTTTTTGGCTTTTTTGCTGAGTCGATTTGCTTGTAAGAAATTAGGAAACTTTAATGAGGGCTTTGATTTCTTTGAGACAATCTATGGATTATTTTAGATCTTGAAGGTTCGGGAGAACACTGTTGAAGTTAGGAGTAGGTGCTGGTCTGGAGATGGTTTTTCTTAGATTGGGCTGGTTTTTTGGGCATTGCAGCTTGTGCATATGAGAACCTGGTGGGTTTGGAGCGATTAATTTGAGCTCTTGGGATAGCTGGGCATCCTTTCCATGCCGCCAGGTGACCCATGGCCTTGCAGTTTATGCATGTAGGGATTTCAATTATTTCTTGGATGGGGCATTCTTTATTTAAGTCATGCATCTGGACTGGGCTCGGCAGTTTCTTGCGAAATGATGGAAAGGGAACAATTGCAGCAGATGGTGGCTGTGGCTTTATATCTATATGGTTAGATCTTGATTCTTAAGAAATTTAAGGAGTTGATGTTAAATATGTTTTGGCAAAATGAGATCTTCTTCACTTCTATTAAGAACATCGGTTGGAGGGTTTTCAATATGTAATTTTCATTTGGCTTATCCTGGTTGTTAAGAAGTTTTTCTGTTCTCATTCTTGTTTGATATCGTCGGGGTTTGTGGGGAGTCCTTTCAGTACTACTTTTAGTGCTCTTTCTTCTGGAGCTCCTTTCATGATGCTTTTTGTTGTCTAGGAATTTGATGATGAATATTTTTACTTCTTCTGTTGGGGGCTGGATTATTATATGTCAGTAAGAGTATTTTCTGCATGTTTTAGGGTTTTGCCAGGTTATTTCTTGGAGGATCAGGTTGTAGTCTTTTTTAGTAGTAAGCTGATTGTAGTTGCCTTTTTGATGTGAGACTCCTTTGTCACACATGAAGTGAAGTGTCCTTTTCATCTGTATTTAGTGCTGTGTAGGGGTTCTCAGTGCTGATTTGGAATACTTTGTTTGTTCTCATTTTTTTAAACTGTTTTATTTGGGGAGACTGGATAAAAGGCATTGGTTCCCTCGGCCTTTTCATTAGGATTATCATCAATGGATGGAGAAGGCGTTAGGCTTCCACCCGAGTCTATTGAGGTAGTGTTTCAGCTTAGTGTAAATTTTCTGAAGAGTGTGTTGTTGATGATTTCTTTGGTTTCATTATTAAGGGATGGGAAAATTTCTTGGATCTCTCAGTTTGCCCAGTTTGTTGATGGCTTTCATTTGTTTGTAGCTCATTGTGAAGAGACTTTCTACATTCCTGGCATAATCCAAATATTATCAGTGTAAAAATGAGCAGTTGATTTGGCTGAAGAGCTTCATGTCAGGCCATCCTCTGTGACGTTCAGAGCAGAATAATGTGAATATCAATTCTCTTTACTTACCCTATGACACGTCCTATTTATGCCCTGCCTTGGCGAGATATAACGCAAGTATTATTCCCCTGAATTCCAGAAAAATCCCGTAACAACTGAAATATTAACGCTAGAGCTTCAATTCTCGAGTTTTCGAAATCTTATGAAATGTCACCAAGATCGCCAAAAATCTCGCGATAAAGTCGCCAAACTGTTCGCCAGGGGCACCCTGCAAAGGGAGAAACCGATCCTTCGCTAGCGGGCATTAACGCATAAAGTCTAATCTGTCTGAAACATTTACACAGAAATATAATAAAAAAATACAAATATTTACAAATATGTAACAAGATTTAAAAAACTACAATTATATTTAAAAGATCACATACTAAATTTCATCTATATAAATTATTGCTGTTTTGAGATATCATGTATACATGCAGGCAGATATATACAGACAGTTAGCCCCTTCTCAGAGGTGATTTCAAGATTGTTGTTGCTTGTATGCCTTTTAAATGCTAAACTTATGTAGCAAATTTTATTTATTTATTCTTTGCATTTTGTAGTTATTATATCCGTTTCCATTTAGACAGCCAGACTTCTAAATGGATTTCTTTCAAAAAATGAAAAAAAAAAAAATTATCAATACCACATACCAAATTTCACTTTCTTAGTTTAAGATGCTTTTAATTTATCAATTACAAAGCAAGATAGACATAATTACAGAAATGTGTTCAGATTCAGAGACATCTGACGTGGAAATTTGACAAAATCTCGAGTTCATATTTTATGGCGATTACATTATAAGAGAAAATAAGATAATAGTTACATTCTTTAAAAAGAATCTTCTGTGTTGCAATTCGAATTAAATGAAATAATTCAGTTGAAGGGAATTATTAAAGAAAATGCTTTATATAGATATCATTGTGATCATAATTAAAAGAAATCCTTTTTTAAAAAATAAGTAAATTATTGAAAAATTAAAATTCCACCCAACTTCACTGGATATGTTATTGTGCTGTTTAAGAAACTATTTTATATTTCTAGCAAAAGCAGGTAAAACTAAAAATTATATTTGTTTTTATGAAATTACTTATAAAATGCAATTGAAAATTAAATTCAGAACATTGTTACAGATAAAAACATTATATAAAAATAAATTCCTTGTATATACTATTTTTTAATTATTTAAAGGAAGAAAAAAAAATGAATTTAACCCTAAACGTATCGGTGTTCCACCAATACTTTGAATACACCAATGGAGAACAGTGATTTGAAAGGTGGCACCTAGGTCATATTTATACAAAGATAGTTATATTTTATTTGACTTTAAAACTGCCATTTAAAAATTCTTAACAATCTGTCATAAATTTATTATATAAATATGTATATAAAAGATTGTATATAGACTATATATACTGTAGAAAATTCAAATTTCAAGAGTATTAGGCATTTCAAGGAATACGATTTCTTCACTCTTGTATGCATGGGATTTATCACTTCTGAAATATGACTGAAAAGATTTTATTAAAATTTTTTGTTATTTTATAATTTATATTATCAAAATATCTCTTGTAAATCTAATTTGAAATGTTTTTAGAAACCTATTTGAAGCAGGGAAAAGATTTTAATATCATATTCAAGATTTCATAAAGGCTAATTTTTAAGAAATGAAAGTAATTTTCAAAGAACGTAACTTTTCCATATTTCTATACAAGGAATTTATCACTTCATAAATCATTTTCAATTGATTTTATCTAAAATTTTTTATTTGTTGTGATTTTAGAAAAGGCAATATTTAAGAAATTAAAGGATTTTCAAGGAATGTAACTTCTTCAAGCATCTGTGTAAATTGTACAAGCAATTTATCACTTCATAAATAATATTAAATAGATTTCATCTAAAGTGCTTTATTGTTTTATAATTTATTATTATGTTATTATTATGTTTTCTATAGCCTTTCTAGCAAATCTTATTTACCTTGAATTTTAAGAAAGACATTTAAAGTAAGGACAAAATTTTTTATATCATATTGCGGTGATTTTATAAGAGAAAATTTTTAAGAAATTGGAGGATTTTCAAGGAATGTTTTTTCCGAAATCAATTTTAAAACTGTACATATAATTTATCATTTCATAAATAAAATTAAATTGATTTTATCTACACCCTTTTATTGTTTTATAATTTATGTTGTCGACAACCTTACAAGCACATCGTATTTGTTCTGCTTCTTAAGAAAATCATTTGAAACAGAAATGAAACTTTTCCTGTTTCCCCGTATACAGAGCCCAACTGTTAATCAGATATTTCTCTATCTCTGCAGTTACATTCAGTGAATAGAATGACATTGAGAGGCTGATAAATTGAGAGACACGTGAAGATATCAATACAATAATTTCATTTGTAATATAACAATTTATGAATGGAATGGGAATTTCTGTTGGAAAACATTTGTAGACAGTCCTCCTTTAATCCTAATACGTCATATTTTTACAATTGATGATTTCCGTTTTTTACTTTTTCATATACGTAGTACAGTAATCATTCAAAGATTCTAACTAGAGGTTTTGATGAATCTCACGTTTTAGAATTCCCTGAGTTCGAAAAATACATTTTTGGAAAATGTCCGTCTGCCTGTCTGCCTGCGACAAAGAAAACTAAAAAAACGTTTTGAGCTAGACGACTGAAATCTGGTATACAGTCTTTACAGCGAATTTGCAGATTTCTATCAAGTTTTGAGCAAAATCCGCTTAGATGAAATCTGTCTGTCCAGCTATATGAATATAATTTAACACGTTAACTACAAAATGAAGAGAGCTAGATGGATGAAATTCGGTACACAGATTGAAAATCTATAATCTGGACACCTTTCAAATTTTGTGTCAAATCCAAGAAAGGTAAACTATCTATCGATCTGCACTTTCAGAAATATGTAAACGCAATATTTCAAAAGCGAAATGTCTTAAATATATTAAATTTCGTATTTGATTTTG
This sequence comes from Argiope aurantia, assembly GCA_026543865.1. NCBI lineage: Eukaryota > Metazoa > Arthropoda > Arachnida > Araneae > Araneidae > Argiope > Argiope aurantia. Next base: position 178,333 of record JAPMOR010057646.1, read on the forward strand.
TGACTAAAAGCACGGTTTTGTGTCAAAATTTTGTTTCATTTTTGGTTTGATATCTGTCGAATAGAGTATAATTTATTAAAGAAGGACAAACATTATAGCTTTAACAAAAGTATGAGCATTTGTATTATTATTATTATATGTGCAACTGCGATTAATGGCCTAAAAAAAACGCCAAGATTATTATGTTAGTCAGTTGACTATACTCTCCAATCGCTTACCAGCAATATTCAAATAACGAAATACATTTAAAATAAATACTGATAATATATTACCTTTTGAATTGAAAGAGCATATATTATCAGAATAATTGAAATATTTAAAGGCAGTTTCTAAATTTCAGTACTAAGAAAAGTAGAGGACTTTTCCCCTGACTAAAATTGAAAATCAAACAATAAATTCCTGCACTCTATCATAAAACGTTATTCTCCACTTTTAATTGAAAGAAAAATAACTGCAAACGATAATTAATTATTTCAAAAATGCCAATACTGGCAACAGTCGTTTCATTCTCGCCGATTGATGCAAATTTTTGGCATTTGCTTAAAAAAATTCAAAGTTTTCAATAATAAAACGCTTCTATTTCAATATTAATTTTATAATATTTGTTATTTTAATATTTTTTATTTTGTAATAAATACTGAATTATGCGTTATCAATAAAATCATTATCTGTGCTTGCTTCAATCTATATCTATATCTATATCTATATCTATATCTATATCTATATCTATATCTATATCTATATCTATACTTATAATAAAGCTCAATGTGTGTGCGTGTGTGTGTGTGTTGGCCCTCTACAGGCCATACCATTCAACCTACAGCTACCAAATTTGGCACGTGTATACCTTGGAGGCCGGGAATGTGCACCTGGGGGTTATTTTTTCGAATTTTTAAATAGAATTTTATTTATTTAAAAATTAAGCGAAATGTTGACGTGTTACTGCTATAACTTCCGAAAATATTACCGCACAAAAAATATTTTTACATGAAGTTAAAGATCAAAAATTTATCTTTGAAATGATACTAATGTTTTAATCTTAAAATTAAATTTCTATTTTCAATGAATTTTTAAATAAATATTTTAACTATATTTTTCAACAATTTTTTTCGTACAAAATAAAAATAAAATTTAAGATGCACGAGCACGTTTCGCATTCATGGGAAAAAATTAGCTTTTTTCAAAGTGTTGCCATCACATTGATTAAAGCTCCAATTAAAAATAAATTAAATCTTTTTGGAAATGAAATCTGCAAAAATATAATTTTCGGCACGTGTCTGTAGGAAATGAAACAAATATGAAATATTATTTTTTCTAAAAAATAAATTCAAGAAAAATTATTTTATAATCTTTTACACTCTCTATATTATTAATTCAATAAATCAGTTTTATTTTGAGGCAAGTTTTGTTTAATATGAACAGGATATCTATTCAAATCAGGGCCACACAGCTAATTTGTAAACCTTTAGTAAGACACAGATTTGTTAAAATGGTCTAAATGGAAAATGATTATATTTTATGTAACTTGATTCAATAAATGCTCTAATAAATAATGAATTTTTTATTTTACATAAAGCTTCTGCTGTGGAAATCACGAATAACTAAATGTTCTTGAAACACTAATATTTTAAATAAAAAGAGTTAATTTCCAATCAACTAAATCAATCACTTAAACTGACTGATTTATGAAAATTTGAATATCACTATTCAATAAAAAAAAAGAATAATTTTAGATTTTTCATCGATCGTTTCAAAGGAAATACGCCAATCAGCGCGCAGGTTTCTCAAGATTAATTGGCCTAAGATTATGAAAATGTCGAGTTTTTCTAAATTTTTAACATTCAAAACTTTATAAATAAGTCTTAGTTGATCGTGGAAAATAGAAACATTCATTCATTTATTTAAAATTTGGTGTGTTCAGAATATTTCTCAGAATATGATACCTTACTGCATTAAATTTAGACTTCATAATTTTTGAAATATATTTGCATGCCGGAACAAAATATTATTATTGATTTCATTTCAATCCTTTTGAAAGCAAAACTAAAAATTGAATTTTATGCTGAATCTGAGAAATTTTTGTTGAATTATTCTTTGAGATATTACATAAATTATGAAAATTATTTTGTAGTCCACATAAGACTTAAATACCGAGCGATTCTGTTTGCAATACTCATATTCAATAATAATAATAATAAATAAATAACAATAAAGATGATAAATAAAATAAAACGCCTGGTTTTATTAAAAAATATCTTTATATTAATTGCAATTTCATCATTTCCACTTTAAATTAAAGTTGAAGTTTTACCGGAAATGACAACAAATTAGCAAAATATATATAGTAAATTGAACGAAACGATCTAAACAACAGTATAAGTTTGGTATGACTATCAAAATTTGAAGATTAGAAATGTTTTGTTTGAGAATCTATTAAGAGACCAGTTACTTAAAATATTTAATTGAAAATTGTAGCGAGCGGTAATACTGGCGAACCGGCTGGTCGCCAAAGGCGGCTAGTATGTAATAATTCAGTGTTTTTATCCAAGGATTGAAAGAAATTTGATTACAGTAACTTTCATAATAAGGAATCTAATTTTGTCGTCTAATTTGTCTAAAGAAGGTTATTTTTTTGTAATTTTAAGATAGTGTACAAATTCTTTTAAAATTATATGATGAAAAAGGATTAAATTTTTGCTTAATATTTAATATAAAAAATATTAAAACTCTCATTTATCTCTTCAAAATATATCTCAATCAAATTTTGTAATTTTAAGTCTGATAGTTTGTCTAGCAGAATGTCATTCATACACAGACACAAACATCATTTTTTATTAATAATAGAGATAAGAAAGTAAGAAATCATAGTATTCTGATGTAAGATTGAAATATTAAAAAATTTTGTACCATATTATTGTTGCAAGGTTAATAAAAAAATGACAAATTTGTTGGCTGTAGCTGTTGTGGACTTAAACAATATTCTTAAAGATAGAAATAATGTTGATTTCTTTAAGAATTCCAATAAAAATTCTAATAAATTTTTATCCTAAATTATAATTATTATTCTAGTAAATATGCTTTAAATTTATTCATATTTTAAATTTATTTTAGAAGAGATTCATTGTTTTCTATATTGATATTCTAATGTAAAAGAAACAACAAAAAGAATATTTAGTAGCTTTCTTCTAAATTTAAGGAACAATTATATCATCGTTGTTTATGATGAAAAAAACTCAAGAGCAACAATGCAGGAAAATAAGAAAACAACCACAATGTTTTTATATTATTAGTAATCATTTACATGTAGAAGTAAATAGTTACTAATATGTAAAATCATATGTATAATTTTTTGGTGTTTGTAAAACATTGACGAAAGGAAAATTAATAATAGTATTTCAAAAATATGTAGGGTAAAAGAGTAGAAACCTTAATGATTCTTTTATTAATATTTGCTCATATATTATGTTATATATTGACAGACTATTACCAAATATAAATATAGATGCATTTTAAAAATATTGATTTTTATTTTCCCGAATATGAAGCATACAAACAGAAAATATTGATCAAATCAACGGAACATATCGAACTTTCAAAACACATTGGAAACATATATTCATTTCAGAACGCATTGAAAAATCTACAGAACATATCGAACTTTCAAAACGCATCGAAAACACATTCATTTCAGGACATAATGGAAAATCAACAGAACATATCGAACTTTCAAAACACATTGGAAGCATATATTCATTCAAGAACCTATTGAAAAATCAACAGAACATATCGAATTTTCAAAACTCATTGAAAATATATATTCATTTCAGAACATATTGAAAAATCAACAGAAAATATTGAACTTTTAAACAAGTCTAATTTGATATTTTGAGAAATCTTCACGTTTCAGACTTTTCTGTCTGAAAAATAAATCTTTGAAATTATCTTGATCTGTCTATGAATATGATAGTTGAAAAACGCTTTGAATTAGACAGAAGAAATTTGGTATGTGATATTTGCACCAAATTTGTCTATTTTTGTCTAATTTTGAATAAAATTTATTCATAAGAAGTTTATCGTCTGCTTGTTTGAAAGTATCAGATCATAATAATTATAAAATTAAAAAAAATAATCAACCTATATAGATAAAATTACGCACACAGTTTTAACAGACTAAAGTGAAGAGTCTTACCAATTTTTGAACCCTATCCGTCAAACAGTTGTCTGTTGGTTTGTGGAATTATAGACATGTAGATGCATTAACTCTAAAACGCAGCTAAATAAATTTGGTCTAGGATATTACTATTATAATTATTCTTCAGTGTCAAATTTTGATTTAACAGATTTGAAAAAAAAAAGCGTCAAAATTATATTTCCTTTTTTTTACTACACATGGCCTTATTAGAAGTTTATAATTTTTAGGTAGGAGAGGTAATACCTTAAATATGAGTATGCAAAAAATTTTCAGGAAGATTATTTCTGTAATTTAAAAAAAATTACAAAAATAATTATGAAAATTTTTCAAAGGAAACAATTAAGGAAATTGCTTTCTACACTTTTCATAAAGGGACTTGAGTGCTGAGGAAGTTTGGAACAAAATTTATTTAAACATCCTTTCACTGTGAGACATTTCTTACTCTCATTTAGAAAAAAAAACAAAAAACCCTCCTCTTTACAGGGGAATTCTTCGTCTTATTTTTAACATATAGAGCCCAATTCTGTGACTTGTAGCCAAAGCATGGAGAAGAAAAATCGGGATTCACAAAGTAGCATTCTCTGTAAGACGGCGAAAGCACCAAGGTGTGGAGGAATAATGTCAAACATAACGAGCTGAAAAATCATTAAAATTGAAGATTATATCCAAAAGCTGTTTAGAGTTATTTTTAACCAAATCAAAAATCCTTCTAACGTAGTCATCAAGTGTCAGTTTTTTCTATCAAAAATGAAAAATTATATGCATACCCATATTTAACTACTAAATAATATCTTCCCCTTAAATCACACAATATGAGACAGTCTAAAATAGAATCTTTATCTGAAGTCTTTTATTGTAACCACAAATTGATCAAAACTTTCTCAACTCATTTCTAAACTTTATTTTTTAAAGCAGCTTCTGAAAATAAACTTGAAATCATCTTCTGTTTATCTGAGGTTCTGGTTCAGGCAATGTTCAGTTCTTCACTCAAGTTGAGGAAAAGTGCATCGGCGCTGGTTTCCAATGAAAATTTAAGTTAAGCAAGGGGAAAAAAATCTCAATAATAATAATGATAGAGCTCATTTATCTTTGGCAAATAAAAGAAGGAAGTTAAAAACTAAAATTTGAGAAGCATTTCACTAGCACGAACCCACAGCAAAGTTCTTCTTCGCACGACTCTATTTCGACGTTTTATGGAAAACGAGACGGTGATTTATCTAAAGAATATTGAAAAACAAACCAAAGGAAAGTTCATTAACGAAGTTATTTCCCGGTACGGATTCTTTCCTCCAGTGAAGTAGTATGTCAGATATTATTTCCTAAACCTTGAAATACATTTTGTGTTGCACGAGACGAAGGTAAATCGTTGACGAGTGGGCGTAGAATTGAATCCTGCTGATTCTTTCAAGCTTGAATGTCTATCAGTAGAAATGGAAAGCTAAAATGAGGCGAACAGATGATCCTAATTAGCAGGGATCGTCTGTTTACCTACGGTTTGCTAGATGTTTGAAGATGTGTGCTGGATTTTTCCGAATTTACTAGGGAAATTGTGAGTTTCTAGGAAAACTTTATGGCAAAATAGGAAAATCAAAGGTTCTACTTATGAGTAAATAGTTCCAATTAAAAGAATCATGCTATTTGAAATATAATATTAATAATTCGATAAGTTTAAATTCTAAACATTTTCTGTATGTTGAAACATAAAAAGTCCAATGTTAGTCAACATAATTTTACTTTTTATTCCTAATAAAATAATAGTGAAATGATAGTAAAAAATAAGTGATAGAATAATAAATAAATAATAAGTTAAATAATAGTATTAAATAAAAATAACTGTAATAAAAGTAAAATAATAGTAATAATTAGAAAATATTAAATAAATTGTTTGTGATATAACATTAATAGCTTGATAATTTTAAATTCTAAACTTTTCTTATATATTTAAATAGGAAAAGTCCAATATTAGTTAACATAGTTTCCGTTTAATGTGTTAGTTTCATTTTAATTCACTTTACCCTGATAAAATGATAGTATTTAGTCGCTTTGGACTAAAAGCTGAAAGTTCTTGAGCACACAACAATTTATCTTCACATTTAAGGCACGAACGATACATAAATAAAAAGACAGAAAAATATGCCTGCAGCACAGTGGATATCGAATTTCTTTGCGCAACAACGTTGCAATTCACAAAGAGACAAATTCAATGGCATTAGAAATAAAACTGGTTGCCAGATACAATAGTATAATATAAAATAATAACAAAACAAACTAGGACAATAAACAACAAATAGTAAAAGAAAATATTTTTTAAATATAAATATAATCAAAATACAAACATATCCAAACAGTATTTATCTCGGAATTTTAAATTAGTTAAGCAGGAAAAATTAAGAGTTGTGCTGAAAAATAAAAGCTCACATATTTAAAAAATTACTATATCAAGTATTAAAATAAAAAATAAAAATTAAAAAATCCCATTGTTATTTAAACGTACCAGACGGATGGATTACCTCGATTAATGGGCAGAGTTTAATTTTTCATTCTGGAAAAAAAATGTGATTTATCCCAAATTTCGGATTAATTATCTGGAAAAATCAAGAGTTGTAATAAATAACGAATAATTCATATTAAAAATGTTTATTAGGACAACATTTTAAATAGTTTGATAATTTTAACTTCCAGACATTTTTTCTATATACCGTGAAACCGGCCGTAATGAATGTAGATTCCAATTTTTGTTCATTATAAAATTTTTTTTTCCGAATTTGAATTAAATGTGCACTTCCGTGAATTCTGTGCTTTCTGTGTATATCGTAATAATAAAGATAAATGTATGTGTGTGTTGATGCAATGTAGGAAAAATCTAATGACCTACAGTTACCATATTCGTTGCATGTATATCTTGGAAGGTGGAAATGTGCACATCAGAAATATATTTTGGAATTTTAATTAATTAAAATACATAAGTTGAATTTTGGCGATTTTATATCATTAAGGAGAATGTGCAATTATAAATTATAGAGTCGATGCAAAAGAAGAAAAATTTGTTTATTTGTAGTAATTTAGTTGTAACTGAATGCAATGAATTTTTGAAATAAGAAGAAATAATTACATAATTGTTAATTATGAACAAATAGTCACAATTTGAGTACTGATATCTTAATCTATCAACTTCCTTATCTATTCTATCTAAAGATAGCAGTCTTTCCCCTTTCCAGTGCATTCATAGCATATTTTCAAGTAGCCGTGACTGGCTTACAAGCGTATTTCAACTTGAAGAAAAATCTATGATACATGGCGTGTTTCATTTTGTTAATTCATTTAAAAAACAAATTGCAAAAATTAATTGCGGCTGAGGAATTTGGAAACAAAAGGTGTCATACATGTTTTAACTGAGATTTATTAAATAGACGACAGTTAGATAGTAGTTATTCACTCACATTTCATGTTTGTAAAGTAGGCATATAGCTTAATTTAGCGAGAATTGTTGTTGATAAATTCTAGTTTGTTGTCAAATTGAGTGAGTCTGAGAAAATGAAATACTTGTAGCCAGCAAGGTTCAAATAATACATACTTTTCAATCGGAACATTTATGAATACCATAATTTTACATTATAATAAAAAGCACTAAATTAAAAAACAATTATATTAAATAAGATATTTTGTAACGAGGGAGAGAAAATGGCAACTTTTATATGAATATATCATCGTAGATAGTAACTTCTTCTGGTATTAATTTCAGAAAAATTGTTTTTCCTAAAGTCAAATTCAATTAAAAAAATAATGTTTTTGTAATAAAAATGGAAATTATTTTTTTCATAATCAACTTGTGAGGGAAATTCTAATTCTAAAATTCTAACACAAGATAATCGTTATCAAAAAGCGGGAAAAATATTCGGAATTCCGGAAGTAATTCCGCTTGTCTAGACCAAACATTTCATGGCACAGTTCAAAATAGTGGACCCTTTTCAAACAGGAGATTCCACATAACTTCGTACCAAGTCATTTCATGTAAGCTGTTTTTGAACTTTTGCATGAATAAATATTCTTAGCTTTTAGAAATCAATTTTGTTCCTTTTATAATTTTTAACAATAAATTTGTGAAGGAAATTCTAATTCTAATATTCTAGCAAAAATTATCATTAATAAAACGGGATAAATTACTGAAGCAATTTCGGTACCCAGACTAAACATATCACTACACAGTTAAAAAAAAAATGAAAAAACTCTTTTCAAACAGGAGATTCCACATTGCACTAGGTCGTTTCATGTGAGCTGTTTTTAAAGTTTTGTATGAATAAATATTTTTTCATGCTGGCAACAGTTTATTTTGACGTCATTCGCGATTCCTAGTAATTGAACCTATGTCAAATCTCAAGGAAAAAAAAGACAGACTACACCGAATGGGTCAGAAGTTGCAAAAAAAAAAAAAAAAAAGCATAAAAGAACCTTTGAACGTTCATTCAACTCACGTTCCAATTTCCCACTACTTTCTGAATTTTCGCTGTTTAAAAAATTAGGGTGTAAACGCGTCTGCACTGTGCGTTGCGTAAGAACTTGATTTCGTCCGGTGTGCTTGCAGGGTATCAGTTCTCGAAACGTTTGACGCAAATCCCAGGTTATTCGAATGTACTGCTGCCTGTTTCAAATATCAATCACTTAGAAAACTTCTACGTCGGGAATTTCAAAAGTTGTGAAATCTCGCCTGGTCAGTGACCTTAGTGCAGTGCGCAGTAAATGATCATCATTATTATTTTTTGTTACCAAGATCAAGGTCAAAAAGGAAACGTAAAAGAATGAAATCAATGGCTAAAGCCAACAACCGATGTGCTTCTTATTTCTTCCTAGCCGTGCAATAACTATTTAGCCAAGATTTTAACATTTTTATGTATTTATTTATAAAATTTACATATCATTATAAAATATACATAAATAAAATTTAAGTTTAAAAATTAATTTTGAGCGAAATCTCTTTTCTAGATATTAAAATTCCTGATCACTAGCTTCTTACTTTAGTAAGTCAGCCATCTAACTCTCCGATCCACCACGAAGGCACACGGATTTAAACCATAAAAACTGAATGAACGGACCGCCGCAACAGCAACATTGGCGGGATCTGTGGTTGAGTCCTAAGGGCCGTCACCCTTCCCGATGGAAGTACGTCCCGTCATCGATGGGAGGAGTCAGACCCCCACCTATTAGTGTACCCTCCAGGGTGGCGAGATCCAACCACCATGCCGGAAGCATCTCATCCTCATTTCGAGGTGCCCCCCCCCCGGGGCTTTCTTACTTTAGTAAAACTCGTTTCAAAATTCATGAATGATAGAAAAAAAGAGTTTCAGATCAATGAAAATGGATTTTATGTCCAAAATACTAGCAATAGAGAGGAGTAAATATGATAAAAAAAGAGACAATATTGTCACAAAGTAGATGGTTCAATATCATTGTAAATTTCAGAAATACATCGTGTAACCTTTAAATATATAATTTAACATCATTCTAATGTTATAAAAATTGTAGAATGTTTATTAGATTCAAATGTATTGCATTTATTAAAAAGGTCTTTTCATACGAATAATCATTAGATAACCATAAACACAAAGTGTATATATCTTGGTCTGCTGTAGAGTCCATATTGAAATAAATTCACTGGCTGGCGAATATTGAATTAACTCTGATTAGGTAGCACGTGAAAGTTCTTAATACGAAGAATGCATGTGATAACTTCTAAGACTGTGGATCCATAATCGATGATTCATCCATTAATCAGCAACAGTACCAGAGAGATAGATACATTTTTTTGATAAAGATATTTTTCTTCTAAAAAATACTTATTTTATATTTATTTCATACTAAAAATATATCTATTTAGTTAATAATTTAATTAAAACCACTTGGAGTTGTCTCCCCAAAACTTTCTCGTTTATTCTCTAATTAAGGTGTCATCCCTGAAACGTCTTACAAGGCACTGGCGTACAATAGTTACGAAATATTAACCTTTGGATTAAATACAGCATTTTTTACTGAATCTGTCGCGCAGTGTTTGGCGAGTCTTTTGGAGATTAAACCCTGGCATGCCAATTATAGGATCTGAAAACCGAATTTGGTTTCTAGACGCTTTTTTCTCAACCGATTGAAAGAAAGATTAGACACAAAAGTGTACTTGTAGTCACAAAATTCCATGCGTAATTTTATACATATAAGTCATTGTGTTTTCGAATTATCGCATTTGAATGCTTTTGAAAGAACAGACAGACAATCAATCTATTGTTGGATTTGCCACAAAATTTGACATGTGTCTACACTAAAAATATTAAATCTGTGAGCGGAATTTTATTTATTTTGCTCACTTCGTTTTGCAGTTTCACTGTTAACGTATATTCGAACAGCTGGACTTCCTCTGAACATATTTTACTCAAAACTTGATAGGAATCTAAAAATTAAGTGCAAAGACTGTACATCAAATTTCATCCGTCTAGCTCAAAGAACTTCTGAGTTATTTTTATCCCAGACAGATAAACAATTTCCAAAAATGTGTTTCTCAAACCCAGAGGGAATCTAAAACGTGGAGATTCGTCAAAATGTCGAGTTCAAATTTTTTATAATTTTTCTATGCTATTTATAAGAGAAAAATACACTTTTTTAAAAAAGTGCATTCCGACTGTTTTATTACATTCACTTATTTACTCGACATCTAAGAGAAAATTTGATTGATAATTTAAATACCTGGTGACATAAATCGGGATTATCATTCAATAGTTTTAAAATATTGAAAAAAAATGGGCAGTTAATCTATCTATATAATCTAATCTAATCTATCTATCTATCTATCTATCTATCTACATATATATATATATATATATATATATATATACAATTTTTCTAGCTGGCAAACGAAGTTTTGGAACTCGAACGATTTTGAGATGAAATAACAGCTATTAAGTCATAGTTCTCTTAAAAAATCATCTGCTGTCAAAGAAGCATACGTAATAATAAAGCAATACTGGTAAAAGCAGGTAAACCTTTTAAAAACTCATCTACTTTCAAAGAAGCATACATAATAATAATGCAGTACTGGTAAAAGCAGGTAAAAAATATATGCGATTAAGAGATGATGATGAAAATTGCCATTTATGCTTTATTCATTGCCTAAGGGATTTCGAGCTTCAAGACTCCCTAACCAAAACAACATCATGTTCTCACATGATAATAAATCAGGGATTTTAAACTCTTACTCAACTTAAGAAATGTTTATGTTTAAAATTTTTTTCAAAAACTTACTTTTAGTTACAGAATCTTTTCAAAGCGATATACCGAAATCATTAAACACTTAGACATAATATCGTACAAAGAATGCGATATTTCAAAAGCTATTGAGCAGTTTGAATATTGATGAATTAATTAAATAAAATCAAATAAGATTAGTTGTTGCGTTAAGTGATTGCATAACTTCATTAACATTCAAGGTCAGCACTTTTATAAAGTGTCAAAATAATTATAACCAATTGAAAAAATCTGCATATGCATGAATTCCTTCTTACTTGCGGTTATTTCTTATAATAATAAGCTTGAGACACTTTTGTATTCGACCCACATTTCAATGCAAAATAAACCAGCATGAGTGGTTTTATCAAAACTTTCTCGCATGCTCTGTAATGAAGATTAATTTCTGTTTTAGATGCTTATTTTTTCCTATCGATTGAAAACACAATTTCAGTTACTAAATAACATACCAAGTTGTATATATTTAAGTCATTCAGTTTTTGAGTTGTCGAGTTTTGCATGTTTATAGAGCCACAGACGGCCAACACTTATTTGAATTTGGCTCAAAATTTGATGGGTATTTACAATACAGATGCTAAATCTGTGCTCCGAATTTCACTCATTTAGCCTCTCGTTTTGTTGTTATCGTATTAACTTATATTGGAACAGCCGGTCAGTCAAACTTCCTTCGAATAGAGTTTACTCACGATTTGATAGAAATTCTACAAATTTATGATAAAACCGTGTAAATAACGTATACTAAATTTTATCCATCTAGCTCAAAGCATTTTTTAGTTATATAGTTATATTTGTCACACACACGATTACCTAATAACTGATTTCTAAATCCTTAGACGTCAGAAAATGAGACAAACAATTATATTTTCTATTGTTTGAGACTATATATTCCATTTGTTTCAGTATCATTCAGCAATCTGTATTATTGACTCAAGATACATTCTAGAGTTTGAGTCGGTATGTACTTGACCAAATATTTTATGTTGTTTGAGTCAATATACGATATTTACTCAATTATCATTCTACAATCTACTCTATTAACTTTATGTATTTTAATTTGTTTGAATCAAAATGCGCTATTGACTCAATGCATTTGACGTTGTTTGAGTCAATATATGTTATTGATTCAAAATATTTTATGTTGTTTGAATTAATGTTGTTATTGACTCAAAATATTTTATGTTGTTTGAATCAATACGTCTCAAAATATGTTTTGTTGTTTGAGTCAATATTTGGTACTTGCTCAATTATAATTCAGCAATCAGTGCTTTAAGTGATATAGTCTATGCTGCTTGATTCAAAAAGTACTACGCAAGTAAGATAATTATAAGTAAAGATAATTATTAATTTAATTATTCAACATTAAATTTGTTGGAAAAAATCGGATAGAATCACAGGACAAACAAATTACATAATTTCCCGTTTGCAGATAACGCTTTGTCTTATTAATTAAATTTCGTGTTTATGCATAAATGCTTAGTTTTAAAAGTTAAATATATTTATTACATTCGAATATTTAGATACATTCGAATAATTAAAAATTTCGATATGGCAATATTTTTATGATTTCTAAACGTTGATTCATGTTTTTAAAAACAGAAATGCCAGTAATGAGCACAAAAACAAAATAATGTTGAAGGATATACATTGGGTCAATCATTAACCCAAAAGTTGAGGTGCATTTCAAACAGTATGGGATAATTAGTATCAGCTATATCAAGTTTTTTTCCTTCCCTAAAAATTTCTTTCAGTCAATGTTTTCGGGAGTTGTGAAACATTTTATCTTGAACTTTTCTTTCATTCAGAAAAAACTATCCTCGTTATGAATCATTTTCTGCAAAGGAAAATTTTAAAGAATAACTCAGAATTCATTCATTTCTTTGACAGGTGAGATGACTTTTTGTCATGAATACGTCAATTTCATTTCAATCAGGTATTAAATATATGATTTGTATACAGCTAGTAAAATTGTTTGCTTCTTCTGGAATATTTTTTTCTTCCTGTAAATACATCACATATTCATTGACCCAAAGTTTATTTTTAATGAAAACTAGCCGTCTTCGGTGACCAGCTGTTTGCTGGTGATATTGCTTTATTTAGCTTCAGTTAAATCTCTTAGGGTTGACTTGATGCTTATGATTCTGACAACAAATCAAATTTTTAGCCTCAAATTATTATAGGAATTAAAGCCCACTTATTTTAATAGTCTTACACATTTTCGTTTTAGTGTGTACATGAACCTTTTTAATAGGAACCAGCCCTATGATACCTTAGTTGTACTTAAAACGAAATTGTCCGGTTCAGCTGTCGTCTATTTTGTTACTGTAACATCACCGTTTTATTTGTCATGTAAATTGCGCATGTAATAGAAAGCTGCTTATACATCAGTTTTCAATAATAAAAGATGGTCACATGATTAAATAATTGGAGGGGAAATAAAAATTATTTAAATATCAATTCGAGCGCGAAATCTATTGTTGAAAATTAATGCAAAACATTTATATTAAAAATTGTCAAAAAATCAGGTAATCGGTTAAAAGTAATTAAACCGATACCACTGAAAATAAAATTTGTTGATTTTGAGAAAAGGATAAATTTATTTTTGTAGTGTAACATTATTGCTGGAAAAAGGCAAAATTTTGTTTAATTTTTAATTAAGAATGAACAATTCATATAAGAATGGAATTTTTAAAAGGACTTTATTAGACAGGAATAATATTATTAAAATTAGCTGCTGAGGTATATTAATAATCTGTTTGTTCTATCGAAAATAAAAATTCTCTTTAAGGACTGTTCGGAAAGCAAACCATATTTTTATGTTTGTTCATCGAAGATTTTCTCGAAGGATATTTTTGTTAGCATAATTTGTACATTATCGAAATGTGAACCTTCCTTCAGTACATGTATCAAAGAAAAACAATCAACGTCAAATAAAATTTTTGCTCTTTACTTCTTTTTCAAATACAGTGCTTCTTTAAGGACAAAGTTAAAAAAATCAAGAATTTTATACATTTCTGATGAAGATAATATATATACTGGTGTGCAAAACTTAAGCAACAGGTATGCTTTTTGCCATAACTTCACGAGAAATTATCTGAGAGACATGAAATTCAGAAATGAGATACAGCATTTTGTTCTGAAAGAATGACGAAAGCATAGTTGCGCAGAAATGAATACAATGCATACAGTATGGAATCAAACAAAAAAAGGCTTTAT
>JAPMOR010057646.1:193421-210349 GCA_026543865.1 Argiope aurantia
TAGAGGGGAAAACGAAACTTTCTTTTTTTTATATACATGTGGGAACTACTGACAGATCCCGTATCCTGTATGGCGCCATGTTGGCCATGTTGCTTCACGTCATTAATCACGTGATGCTTTCCCGCCATTATTGGCAGACGAGAGTTGGGCAGTGAGTCTGTAAGACGTACAGCTCACGCTCCTGTATCTTTATGTGTTTTATGTTAGTATAGTAATGTTTTGTCCTTATAATAAATATATTTTCGTATTAATCTGGTCGTTGCCTTTCCCCACATTTTTGGGGGCTCAATCTTTCTCGTGAATACCCCTAGCAATATAGCAATTGTTGAAAAAGCTGTGGACGTTAGTGCAATTTAAGACGCTAAATTGATGCTAAAATGTTGAAAAAGCTGTTGACGTTATTACAGTTTAAGACGTTAAATTGATGCTAAAAGTTTTGATATGAGTGGATTTTTGCTGTGGATGATTTACTGGACTGGTGAATGGACGTTAGTGCATGATTTTCATGGATATTATGCAAGTGAAGAAGTGATAAATTTCAAGTTTCGTGTTATTGTGCAACTGTGCTGACATATACTGGCCGCTTTAAAAAGGAACATCATCCTGTTCGACATTCATAAATTACAGAAGAAATTGAATTATTTGGAAATGTGTGAATCATTTAAGAGTGAATAGTTCGACTGCTCCCAACCAGGTAGGCGCAATTTTTTCCCCGCATTTTCACCTCTAAATGAATGCTATTCTTGATAAGTTTGTAATTTATAGTAGGTTACTTTATTTCATTTTCCATTTTAATTTTAATCCTGATTTAATGTGTACTAGTTCTGTTTTAATTAATTACAATGTCTTTAAAACTAGGCGATATTCAATTAATCCCTAACTCCTTTAAATATGCAAAAACTAATTCAGTAAAATTGCTTAACTCTGTGTTAGGTTACAGTAATTTTGACCATTCTTCTCGAAAAAGGATGAGAAATTTTGGAAGATTTGAAAATTTAGATGTAGAAAAGCATAAACAAGAATTGCTGAAGAATTTTTCTTTATCTGACTTTATCTCCGTTTCTAATTTATTACACTTAGAAGTAACTGAAACTGACAAAAATGATTTGTGTGAAAATAGTTTTAAAGTCCTAAATAATTTAGATGAATTTATGAACTCGCTAGATATTAGTTTTTTTTTTTTATCGGAAATAGAAGAAGAAATTTTGTCTAATCAAAAGGTTTCTTAAACCGAAAGTTGTAATGCCGGTAATAATTCTTCCTTCCCTATCCCTGTTACTTCGGACGAATTATTCATAAATAATAGTGAGGCATTAATTACTGGCGCCAAAAGGGAATCACTCACAAATGATCCCTCGAATAATCAAACGATGAATGAAATAAACCTTCAGTTTTGTTTTTTATTACGCGATCTCTGTGGTAGTTGTAGAAACTTCACAGGCAATGATTCTTATTCGATTAAAAGTTTTTTTTGCGATGTTGAAGAGAATTTTTCGCTTTTTTCCTTCTTTAAGCGAACAACAAAAATTAATCTTTGCAAAGAGGTTAGTTTCCGGCGCAGCTAAATCTTTTTTATTCTCTCAAAGGAATCTAAATTCCTATCATGCTTTAAAAAGTGCATTAATTAATGAATTTTCCGATAAAGTAACTTCTATTGAAATACATAAACAACTAGAAAGACGTAAAATGCGCTCAAATGAAACTTTTATGCAGTATTATATTGCCATGCGTGAAATTGCGAATCAATCTGAAACCCTTATTGATGAATATTTTGTTATTCAATATACAATAAATGGAATACAGGGTTCCTCTTCTGATAAAATTATTCTTTACGGTGCATAATGTTATTCTGAGTTTAAAGAAAAATTACGAATTTTCGAAACTATCATAAGTGCAATGAATGCAAATAATTCAAAGATGTCGTATTCTAGATATGTTAATGACGGGCAAAGACTTGGTATAATACATAAAATCCCTGTCCAACAAAGAGAATCAAAATCGAATCTTAGTAATCCGACTAACAGTAAGATGCGTTTTTTTAACTGTAACGATTTTGCAAATATCTCAAAGTCTTGCCCTAATCGTAATTGTGGTCCTAAATATCTTTCTTGTAATCTTTTTGGACATAAATCTTCCGATTGTCACCGAACTACTCGGAATGACAGTTCTACCCCACGTGATAATGTCAACACTTTACATTTATTGCATTCTCCATCGAATATGCATAAAGATATTGTTATTCTTAATAATACTCTTTCCGGATTAGTCGATACTGGTAGTTTTTCGACACTTCTCAAACATTCTGCATGGATTAAACTAGGATCGCCGCAGTTGACGAATAACAAGACAACACTAACTGGATTCGGTTTTTCCCAAACTAAAATAATAGGTTCCTTTGAATCTGAAATTATTATTGATAAACAAAGTTTTTCTGTTTTTATTTCTGTGGTACTTAATAATTGTACTACTTATGATCTAATAATAGGTTGCGATGTAATAAATCAGGCAAATTTGACAATTAAATCTGACGGTATTGCATTTTCCAAAATTTCTAAGTTTGATGATCCTGTTGAAACTGACAGTTTTATAATGGCTATTTCTGCCGATATTGCCACGTTTGATATAGGTTCGAATATTTCTAAACAAACTCGCAGTGAGGTTGAACAGATTTGGTTAGCCTATAAACCTAACAAAACTAAAACCGCGGACATCGAACTTGATATAACGCTTACTGACGATGAGACAATTTTCCACACTCCTCGACGTTTACCCTTTGCCGAATGTGATATAGTAAATGCGCAGATAGACGAGTGGTTAAAAAATGGAACTACAGAACCATGTTCTTCACCCTATGCTAGTCAAGTTGTCGTAGTTTGTAAGAAAGATGGGAAACATAGAGTCTGTATAGATTATAGAAAATTAAATCGTAAATTAGTTAAAGACCATTATCCACTACCATTAATTGATGACATTTTAGATCGTCTTCAAAATGCTAAAATTTTCAGTACTCTCGATTTGCGTAACGAATTTTTTCATGTGCCGGTAAAAGAAAAAAGTCGTTGTTACACCAGTTTCGTCACAAATACAGGTCAATTTCAGTTCCGTTATATGCCATTCGGTTTAAGTTCATGTCCTCCTGTCTTTATGCGATACATAAATGCCGTTTTTCGTGATCTTATTGCGAAAGGCATTGTCCTCCCGTATATGGATGACATCGTCATTCCCACAAATAATGAATCTGAGGCTCTCGAACGCCTTAGCACTGTTCTAACTGTAACTCGCGATTATGGACTAGATGTAGACTTTAAAAAATGTCAATTTTTGTATAGTCAGATTGAATTTTTGGGTCACGTAATAGAACACGCCAAATTGCTCCCTTCACCCTCCAAAACTAAAGCCGCTCTTAATTATCCTGAGTTAAAAAATGCAAAAGACGTGCAACGTTTTCTAGGTTTTACGGGATACTTTAGAAAATTTATCCCCTCATACTCTACTATAGCAAAACCTCTTAGTGATCTGTTTCGTAAGGACAGCCCCTTTCTATTTCAAGCTCAGCAAAAAACTGCGTTTTTACGCTTAGAACAATTATTTTCTGAAAAACCCGTTTTAACTATTTTTAATCAAGGTAATCCCATTGAAATTCACACAGACGCATCAATTGATGGCTTGGAGGCAGTCCTACTACAAAAATTCAAAGATGATAACAAATTCCATCCAGTGTATTATATGTCCAAGAAAACGTCTGACAACGAAAGAAAATACACCAGCTATGAACTGGAGGTAATCGCCATTGTAGAAGCTCTTAAAAAATTCCGAATTTACATCCTCTGATCACACTTTAACATTATCACTGACTGTAATGCATTCGTCAAAACGTTAAATAACAAAGAAATGAATTCCCGCATTTCGCGATGGGCATTATGCCTTCAGGATTTTGACTACGAAATAGAGCATCGAACCGGTTCAAGGATGACTCATATCGACGTTCTTAGCCGAAGCCCATGCTGAATGATCATTCAAGACTGTGTCAATCTTCAAATTTTCAAAGCTCAAAGGACAGATGAGCATATTACAGCTATAAAAGCATTACTTCAAAGTGGATCTTACGAAAACTACATAGTCAAAAACAACATTTTATATAAGAACATAGAAGGTATCGATTTACTTGTCGTGCCTGATGATATGCAGGCCAACCTCATTAAATCATGTCATGAACGAAGCCATTTTGCAGTAAAACGCACGCAGGAACTGTTAAACAAAGAATTCTTTATTCCGAACTTGAAAGAGAAAATGGAACGATGTATACGCAACTGTGTAACATGCATTCTAAATAACAGAAAACGTGGCAAATTAGATGGCACTTTGCATCCACTTGACAAAGACGATACTTCCTTTCATACATACCATATTGATCATTTGGGTCCACTCCCCAGCACTTCTAAGAAATATAAGCATATTCTGGCAATCATCGATTCTTTTACGAAGTTTGTGTGGCTTTACCCGACCAAGTCCACCGACACCGCTGAAGTTCTCAATAAGCTCGAATGCCAAAGATCAGTTTTCGGCAATCCTTCAAGGATTATTACGGACACAGATACCGCTTTCACATCCAAGACATTCAAAGAATATTGTGGGCATCAGCATATCACCCATATTGCTATTACAGCTGGACATCCTAGATCAAACGGTCAGGTAGAACTTAATTCTACTATCATAGCTGTACTCTCCAAGCTATCCATAGAAAACCCTGAAAAATGGTATAGCCATGTAGCTGCCGTTCAGCAAATTATTAATTCTACGTTTCAACGAAGTATCAATTCTACTTCATTCGAAATTCTGTTTGAAACTAAAGTGAAATCTGAGCAGGATATAAAAATCCTCGAGATCGTCAACGAAGAGATCCAATCTGCATTTCTTCAACAGCGTTGATGAACTCCGTAAAGACGCAAAACAACAAATCCTCAAAATACAAACAGAAAATCGCCGTACTTACAATCTGCGTCGCAAACATGCTCAAAAATTTCAATTGAATGATCTTGTCGCAATCAAGCGCACTCAATTTGGCCCTGGTCTCAAATTTAAACAAAAATTTCTCGAACCATATAAAGTGATCAAAATTAAAGCAAACGACACATACGATGTTAAAAAGTGTGATTTCTTCGTTGGACCATCAAAAACTTCAACTTGTGCAGAATATATGAAACCATGGGCCAGAAATATAGAACATATCACTTGAATAGTTTTTCAAAAGAAAACACTGAACACTACTTAAAGAAAAAGAGAACTATTTTCTTTCTTTTTTTGTGTGTATATTTGGACGATATAGACTTTGATTTTTATTCTGTTTATTTTGTGTTATTATATTTTTATATGCTGAACACTAATATTATTTTTATTTTTAGTTAGTTATTCGATATTTCCTGTGCAGGCTATTGTATCACTATATATTTATGCTGTCACGAATGGTATGACTATTTTGTTTGTTTTATCATGTAAATATTTCAATTTTGCATCTTATTATTTTTCCTTCATTTTCTGTCGTTTTATAATATGTTTACATAAATGTACTGTATGCCATAAGGCGAGGTCGCCTATCCTGTCATGATGGCCGATGTGTTAACTGCTGACAGACCCCGTATCCTGTATGGCGCCATGTTGGTCATGTTGCGTCACGTCATTAATCACGTGATGCTTTCCCGCCATTATTGGCAGACGAGAGTTAGGCCGTGAGTCTGTAAGACGTACAGCTCACGCTCATGTATCTTTATGTGTTTTATGTTAGTATAGTAATGTTTTGTACTTTAATTATAATGAATATATTTTCGTATTAATGCTGGTCGTTGCCTTTCCCCCCCATATATATATATATATATATATATATATATATATATATGTTTCATCATTAATCCTTAAAGAGTTCAGATTTACAAGAAGAAGATGTAAAATGAGCAGATGATATAGTTATCTCTAATAATAAGTGTGCAAACAGAATCTAGTTTTAAAATTTAAATTATTTAAATTTGATTTAATTAATTAAAAATTTAAGAAACATTTCGGCATCTTGCCGCAATAACTTTCAAAAATATTTACGCACTAAGAAAATTTTTAAAATTTACAAAATTATCTTTTCAATTGTGTCATCGAAGTCACGACTTCGTCAAAATCGAATATTCGAATATTCGAATCGAATTCGAATATTCAATTTCGAATATTCTGATGATTGCATTACTTTTCCTATACTTCATATATGAGAACGTAAAAACAATATTCAAATCTCACTCGCAAAAGGAGTTCCAAATACAACTTCCAATTCCAAATACATTTTGTAACCATAAATACAAAGTCATGTGTATTAGGTCATGTGGAATAGAATAAAAGTAACTCTGCAAGCAGGTTAAAAAGTAGCATAAAAATTAAGTAAAGGAAAGCGTGACTGAATATAATTTAATGGACTATTTAACAGTTAAATTTCATTTTTACAGCTTTACTGAAATTTACACATTTGTAATTTACTTGTTGATTTTACTATTCAGGGCGTACTTTTTAAAATTCTCTTCTTTTTCAAAATTTATACTATAAAATATATTTAATTTGTTTCATTGAGACATATTGTGCTATGATTATCCCTGAAAATGACAGTCTTGCCTGGAAACGTATGACACCTCTGTCGACCTCTTTCATAATTTAACCCTTTAAAGAGCTATTTTTTTTTCTAGTCGTATTATGTTAAAATATTTTAGGCTTGAAATTAAAATAAGAAAAGGGATTCATTTAGCTTATTAGATAAATTAAATTAAATTAATTTATTAATTTGGTTAATTAATGATTAAGTAACAAACCATGACACACCATTTTGTGTGAGATAAAGAACTGAAGCCTTTAAGTTTCTCTCCTTCTAAAAAAATTTGTCAGAACTTATGCCAACCTACATAATTTCATACAAAGATTGATAAATTTGGTGGGAAAATACTTCCCACCGCCCTAGAAAGGGTTAACTTGGGTAAATTATATAAATTTAGAGAGTATAGAAGACGTTTTAAATCACTTCACAATCAAATAAATAAGGCGTAAAAAAATTTGCAGAATTCACACGCATATAACTTTTGTTACTGAAAGAAAAATTATAAACAATAAAAAAAGCAATTGTTAAAATATATTTTGATGTTAACTTGCTCGTAGATGATTACTTTAAAAAGTCGAGTTTTTTTGCAAAATAATGAAATTTTTAAAATTTAATATTTTTAATGTTTGAACAAGTTTACTTTTATAAAATTATTAAAAAATTTTCTAAGTCTTTTTTGGAAAGTTAGATTTATTTTTATATTTGCATTTATATATACTTTATTGCTATTTTATATTTTTAGATGCTATTTTCTCAAATTCTAATATTTGATAGAGT
Organism: Argiope aurantia; assembly: GCA_026543865.1. NCBI lineage: Eukaryota > Metazoa > Arthropoda > Arachnida > Araneae > Araneidae > Argiope > Argiope aurantia. The sequence continues at coordinate 200,821 of JAPMOR010057646.1, forward strand.
TTTTGTACGAGAAACTTTGTAAATTAAAATCTAATGCATATTTTTTTTTGTTTAAATTTGGTATTATAATTTCTCAACATGTTCTCCTTTTCCTGGGCTGGAGGATAAGTAATCTATTCATTTAGAAATATTTAGCAATTGTTTTATTGCTTCACAATAGGAAATGTTTTTTTCAATCTCTTTTATGCGAGTAGTCCAAAAATATAACATTTACGAACGTTTTTCAAAATATTTATCCCAAACGTAGTAACATACCTTAATTATTTATTTCGCTCTTTGAAATATTGTTATAGCCCAAATTTCACTTTCACCGCCTTTTTAACCTCTGTTGTTGAAAATATGATTTCTTTTTCTTTATAAATCAATTTTATACAATCCAAATAATATGCATACTTATGATCAACATAGCATTTACTTTGTAACTGAGCTCTAAACTATTAAACAGAGGAATTCTGCGCATTTAAGGGACTTTTATAATAGTAAATTTAGTAACAATTTCTACTAGCATTAATCATAGCTTTAATCATTAGCTCCTCGACTAACTTTGAAACAACTTCAGTAAGATTGCTTTTAATTGAGAAAGGCTTCAGGCTTCTTCATTAATAATTCGTAACTAAATTCGAGGCATCTATAAAATAGGTATCTATTAGATAAAGGTTACTTAGTATGGAGTAATACCTCATATGTACTATTTTGATACGAGGTGCACAAATTACTATATTGCGAGGAATTACCCCACTCAGAGTTTATACTTTCAACAGGTATTGTTTGGATTAAAAGTTGCTGAATTGACTCAAAAAATTACCTGTTATACTAAAATTCTCTGTGTCTTGCAATATTTGCGGATGAAAGGTGTTTACATAGTTTAGAAAAAGAGTTTAACTTAAAAACTGCAGGACCAAAATTTTAAGGGTAAAATTGATTTCTTTGAATATCTGAGAATATTCTAATAAACACGACAAATTAAAAGATGAGTAAACTTATTCCAACACAAAACCCTTTCACAATGTCAGCGGATGGTCAGAACCATTTCATGCGCTTTTTATTACTGGAAACAACTGCCCATTGAGCGAAATTTACCCTCTCTGTACAACAATCAGCACGAAATTTCGCTTTTTTACTTTCTCGTGTACGTAGTATAAAAAAAATATAATAATCGTTAAAAAAAAAAATTCGAACTCGAGATTTGACGAATCTCTACGTTTTAGACCTCCATTAGTTCAAAAAACACATTTTTGGAGAATGTCCGTTTGTTTGTCCGTGACAAAGATAACTCAAAAATGCTTTGAGTTTGACGGTCGAAATTCTGTATATGGTCTATAAATCAAATTTGCTGATTTCTTTCAAATTTTGAGTTAAATCTGTTCTGAGGAATTCTGTCTGTCCGGCTTTTCGAATATAAAATAACACGATAACTACAAAACTAAGAAAGTTAAATAGATAAAATTTGGTACATATATTTAACATCTATATTGCAGACACCTATAAAAGTTTGAGCCCAAATCAACTATGAGTTGACTTTATGATGGTCTGTACTTTCAGAATTATGCAAACACAATAATTTGGAAACGCAGTGACTTAAATATATCAAATTTGGTATGGGATCTTGTGACTATAAATGCAGCTTTGGATCAAATTTTTGTTTCAACCTAATTTGGAAAACGCGTCTAAAACATAAATTTGATTTTCGGATACTATTAACCGTGTGTCTGAGATCGCCAAACAACTCGCCAAGGATGACACGATAGATTCAGTAAAAATGCTAAATTTACGCCGCGAGTTAATATTTCGTAACTAGTATACGCCTTTGCTTTGCAAGGTGTGTTCTCTGGCATGGAAAGCTTATTAGAGAGTATGCGAGGAAATTTTGGGGAGACTACTACTACAATTGTTTTATTATTGTGTACTGATTTTTGTTTTGTACTAGTAGGTAAAATTTCTCTAAATATTAGCAATATGAAGAACTCGCACAACTTTATGCTGAGTGATTCTGCTAATATTTATATATTTTATATGAATATATTTCGATTCACCAAGTAGGCCTTTGGATTCGTTGGAACTTAATCTTTTTCTATTTCCGATTAAATAATTTTTCTGTATTTAACGATATGATTGACATTGATGATCAAATTATGTATTGAAAGAGAGGAAAGAATAATTGAATAATGTAACGAACAAAATACACGTAAAACTCCTAAAATTGTTCCATTTAAAGATCTATGAAAATTTGAAGTTTAAATAGTTACTTTACTGCGGGCACTATTAAAACCAAGCTACATTTAAATGTTGTAATAAAATTTTTTAGCAACCAGTGATCCTATTCAAGAATTGGTTGATAAAGACGGCTATTTAGTATATAAATAATCATGCAAGATAGTAAACAATATAATTCCTTATTCATTTTTTTGGTTCTCCAAAACGAGTGTGTTTAGGTTTCATATTGAATAGAAATACATGGTAAATCAATGATTAGTTGACGAAAAAATGGTAACCTATTTATGGAAAAATAGAATCGCCTTTGAAAGGATTATGCTCTTTATCAGATCTTTAAATGAAAAGTCAGTTAACTATACATCACCTAATTTGGAAAACCAGCATCCTCTATGAAAGACTCATGTCGGTTATCGGATCATTGAACGGACGATCAGTTAATGATCCATAGGTAATATTGATATCGACTTTGGAAGGATGGTTGATTATCAGATTATCCAAAGTACTTAATTAATTGTACTCTGATGAAATGCTTCTAGTTTTCAAATGGTAATTTTTTGTCATGCATCGTAAGAAAGACCGTTTTACGATCAGCCATGTGGGTGCTGATCGGGTGCCGCATCATTGATCTCAGAGCTTAGCGTCAAACTTGGAAACCATTTGGCGACTAATTTGGCGGCTTTGGCGACAAAATAGATATTGCTGGAAACTTCGAGAATTCCAGGAACTGAGATACGCCTGATTGGTCCAAAAACCTTCTCGGCCGCCCCCCGGAAACTATAAAAGGCCTGCAATCTCAAGCCCGAATGGATTGGAATCGGAACCGGAATCGGAGTTGGAATCGTAAACAAGTAGCGAGTCGATAGTGAAGAATTGCCATCATTGTGTGGAGCTCAAGCGAATGCTGAACTGGGTTGTATGCCGAGTCCTTGTGTTTATTATGGAAGCAGCATCGAGTCCTCTGAGGAGTAGCCAGTCGTGTCAGTGTGTCGGCAACTGGATATAGCTAAAGCGAGGGGCAGTGAAGAATTTCAGCCGTTTGGAGAGACCTACGTGGGCGTAGAGCGAATCTACTAAGATTCCCTCTCCTGCTGAATTCTGTTTGGTCGCTTTGTGTGCTGTGGCTGTTATACTACTGATTGCGACTTGTGGTTTACTGTTTGTTATAATGTGCTGCTGTGTGTCGTCCAGTCTTCGTCTCAGCTATATATATTTGTCGTCTGTGTGTTCGTCGTCTCTGTGTATTCTTCTCTTCATGTGTAATAAAAGTCGTTGTCATTTCTATTAAAGGACTGTTTATTTCTGCGTCGACCATCAAATCCTAAAAGCGCCCCTACGGACGAGGAAGTGAATCCGTAACAATACATTAATAAATATTAGATCATTAAAAAATTTGAGGGAAAATTTGCATAAATTATCACAGTATAAAAGAGAATACCTACATAGCTAATTTTTAGCTATTTCATGAATTAGATCATTACGTGATGTGTCATGCGACTTGCATGTCATAAAAAGTTTGCAAAGCACTAAACTATGAACCTGGAAGTACCAAATTTTGTACGCAGTTTCTTCTTGGATAATATGCGTTTACTAAAAATAATTTTTTTGTACTTCGGATAAGTCTTTTATTTAATTAAACTAGATTAACTGAAATTTAACATTTTTCATCAATGACTTCAATGAATATGATCGCAAAAAAAAACTATCTTTATATAATGTGAAACTCAAACCATTAAGCCCTTTGCGATATTAATCTATCTTCCAGCATTTTTTAAATCAATTTTAATAATTTTTCGAAGTTAATTTTAAAAACGTTTATGTAACAATACCTTTCCTGTATTAAATTGGGTATATCAAAACTGAAAGATTATAAATTATTCATGTGAATAATTTCATATCTTTCCTGCAACTAAGCAAAAATATGTTTTAGACTTTTTAGTTTATTTTAATTAATGCTTTAACAAATTTTAAAATGTTGATATGTTTTTAAAGAAGATAATAGTTTTTGGAGGATATTCTTTCTATAAACTTACATGATGTAAAAATCCTCACGAAATAATAAAGACTATAATATTATCATGCCTATTATTTTCCGATCAGTGGTTTAAATCCTCTTAAAAATTTTCTTTTTTAAAAATTAATACATAATTAGTAAAGTAATTCTGAAGCATTTATGAACGCAGTTAAATATATAACATGCATTACAAGTCAAAGAGATACATATGAAGAAGTAAGGAAAATGGGAAATTTGCATCTTCAAAAAAATTATTTTTCAATCTTAATCTAATACCTAATAGAGAATTTGTGAAGGTTTGAAAAGTCGAAAGTTTATAATTATCTTTTAACAATGAATCTAACAGGAGCTTTTATGTTAGAAAGATGGAGTTTTTTGTCTTGTTCTCGAAGCATGTTTTCTTCACATTTCGGCATACATAAAATACATTACAATGATCACAATCATGTGAAATTTTATAGAAATATTATACAAGAATATTTACAAAAATTATGCATCTGTTAAAATTTTTTTATTTTTTTCCGCATTAGTATTAATCTTTAGAAGTTATTTATCATGAAAAGTATCATATATTTTCCAGATTTTAAAATTACACAACATTCCTTATTTTTTTGAAATTTTTATTACTAACATATTTAAATTAAAATAATTTTACTGTAATTAATAAATATATGTTTACATTTTATGCTAGTTTTGGAGTTACTTTTTCTGAGTGTACTACTAATCTGTGGTTATGAACTTGAAAATCATCGCATCGCAGCACATATTTGATTTGTAATTAAATAAACAAACTCTTTAAGAATAAAGTATTTTTTTATTGTTTTGCAATTAGAATAAATCATTCTTTTTATATGTCCTAAATATTCTAACAAATATTAAATTTACTTGCGAAAAAAATCCTCTGATTTACAATTGAAAATTTGGCAATTTTCGTTGGCTTGAACATCCCAATTCCTTTTTAATTATCTTTCACAAGATTAAAGAAACATTTCAAACTAAATTAAAAATTTTTAAGTTGAATCGGTTCTTCGTTTTTGTGGGACAAAAGCGTGAGCAGGTGACACCAAATGAATGTTTGTTATTCTATGACGCCAACTTTCGTTACTTCCGCCTAGACCATTTCTGCAAGCTGCCAGTGGTTTTGAACTTAGATCTGGTCCTCAGGCGATTCTAACATTTCATGTCCAAACATCTAGTTCACGTCAAGCTACTAAATAATGTCAAGAAATGAACCGGCTTGTGGTATGCGCGTACGTTGCGCAACATCTTTTCATTGTGGCTTTTTTGCTTTATAAAAAATAAGAGCAATGCTTTCTTGTATATAAAGTATTCATTCATGAGGTCATCGTGCATGATGAGAAAGTATTTACTAATCCAAATTTTGATGAATCTACTCTATACCTAGTTCATGAATCCAGAAAATCAATTTCTGGAGTTCTGTGTGACAGTTTGTCTTTATTTACATGAAAAAAATAACTCAAAATTAAAAAAAAAGAAAAAAGAAAAAAAAAAGCCCGGCAAAATTTTTCATGATTATTAAATTGGTATTATAAAAAGGATTATTTTTTGAATTTTAAGATGGCATATTAAGATTCATTCACGATGTCGTCATGCACGATGAGAAGGTATTTAATCATTTCGAAAATTTAGTAATCAGATTTTAATGAATGTCTATGATATCTAGTATACTAAATCCAGAATTCTTTCTGATAGTTTTCTGTTGTTTATATGAAACGATAACTGAGAAAGAACTAGAAAATATTGCACTATTATTAAATTGGTATGATTTAAAAGATTATTTTTTGAATTTTAAGATGGATTATTTCGATTCCTTCTTGATGTTGTCATGCATGATGAGAAAATATTTAATCATCCAAAAACTTAGTCATCAGAATCTTCATGATATCTAGTTCCATAAATCCAGAAAATCCATTTCAATTTTTTTCTGACAATTTTCCTTTGTTTAAATGAAACAATACTCAAAATTAAAAATGAAAAGAAAATTTTGCTCGATTATTAAATTGGTATCATTAAAAACATAGTTTTTTGAGCTTTTGATACGGTGTAAAAGTTGTGTTAGTATTATATTTCCAGTAGTTATTACAAAAAAAAGGCGAAAATTTTGTTGAATTTTTATTAATTAAAGTAAAATTTCAAAAATTACTCTGAGATGAACATTCTAATTTTTCAAAATATCTATATCGAACTTGGTTGCTCTAGGTCTATTTTTGTCAAATGGAAAGCCAAAACATACACTTATTTGTCATTAGTAGAGATTTATTGAATCCTATTTTTTCTCAAATTTTGAATTTGATTAGTGGATACATAATATTTCCTATTATTTTTATGACACAAATTAATTAGGAAGTGGTAATAAAGTCCTGCTTAGAAATAAGATTCCTATAAAGATACGCCTTACCTGTGGTCTTTTGAATGTTTCTATGACATCAAAGATTTTGGTATTTAAATATTCACTCATACATCATCCTTAATATTGTTTATCATCAGTTTCCTTAAAATGACCTTTAAATATTGCTTCTAAACAAATTCGTATTACCACACCGAAGTATAAAGTAAATTTATTTCGATGTAGCTTAAATACCTGCATTTTAATTGTATACAAAATTTACTCTTTAAAATCCAGTTTTTAATCCATAACTCCACCAGCTTCAAAGTCCATACTTTATCACGAAGTATCGGACTTTTAACAAGTCAGCTTTAATAAATTCTGATTGAATGTAAAAACAAGAGTAGAAAACTGAATTTATTTAATACCAAAAGTTATGCATATCATAAAACAACAAGACTTAACCGCATACTTCGATATTACTCTCTTCATATAGGGTTTTTGACTCTAAGGGATGGCAGATACCATAGAACTTTCAGCACATAATCTTTCTATTTTGAATAGTTAAATAATTATAAGGGATGATAAAAATTTTAGTCTTTTACCATTTTATCCCTTTTTTAGTCCCTTGACTTACTTTGATGACATATTAGAGACTTTCATCTTTACCCCATGTCTTTTTGTACGAGGGTTGGTTTTAGGTTCAGGGGACCACAGTCGAAGATGATAGAAGTAGAAAGATTTCGGAAGATATATCATAAGATCAATTGCAGTAAGTAGATTTAATCAAAGGACTGTAACTTAACCCTTTCTAAGGCCGTGGGAAGTTTGCTTCCCATCAAATTTATCAATCTTTGTATGAAATTATATAGGTTGGCATAAGTTCTGACAAATATTTTTAGATAGACAGAAACTTAGATGCTTCAGTTCTTTATCTAACACAAAATGATGTGTCTTGGTTTATTACTTAATTATTAATTAACCATATTAATTAATTAATCAAATTAAATTTATATAATAAACTAAATGAATCCCTTTTCTTATTCTAATTTCAAGACTAAAAATATTTTAACATAATATGACTAGAAAAAAGGTCCTTTAAAGGGTTAAATGGCCTATTAACCTTGCAAACTCAAACCCAATCCTTAATTTTCTTTTACCAATATTATTAAAACTATATTATAAATTGCAAATCAAATTAAAATTTTCTTAGCAAAATATCTTAACCACAAATTATGAGTTAAAGTGTGTGGACAATATGGGCGCAATAAAAAGTTCTTGTAAATGCCATTTTCTTATATTTAAAATTCAATTAAAAATTTTTTTTCTCTAGAGTTAATTTTTTGTAAGAAATTAATAAAATTGATGGTTTGCTGTCAAACTGCTGAAATGAGTATCTAGTTATTGATGCAATTGAATCCATTCATGATTTTAACCAAAGGAAGTGGTTTCCCCAAAATTTTCTCGCATACTCTCTAATAAACTTGTCATGCGTACCATCCTTGGCGAAGTTTTGGCGAGAAAGTAAAATAGTATATTTAAGATGAAGATACATTTGCCTTTTTAATTCTCAATAAGCCAATTGGTAACTAAACGATAAAGAATATAGAAATCATAAAAAGAAGTTGAATTTTTGTTTTATCCTAAATGCATACTGATCATGAAAGTTTTCCTTTTGTCTTGAGCAATTTATGACAAACAATAGAATTCAATGACCTGAATTATCATCTGCTTTTAAAAAAATGAAACATTATTTGTATTATTTTATTTTCTTTGTGTTCCTTTCTTCCTGCTTTTTTTAAATGAAATTAAGGGGAGCTTGAAGGTACATGTTTTAATTGAATTTTTGTTTTAAAAAAATCATTTTTCTTGCATTTTTCAATTTTTAAAAAATTTATTAAGCAAAATTTATTAAAAAGTAGATTTTTAACTGCTTTTTCAGTAGAAATTTTAATTTGAAAACAATAAAAACCTCGATTTTAATATTCCCAATATTCGAACAGTTTTTTTTTATGAAAACGATTAGAATTTTTTTTCCCGTCTATTTTTTGGAAAATTTCACTGATTTTTTATAGTTGTATTTACATACCCTTTAATGCTGCGTTACATCTTTAAATGCTATTTCCTCAAATTCTAATCCTTTATACAAATTTGTTGCGAAAAACCTCATTAATTAAAATCTAATTCATATATTTTTAATGAAATTTGGTATAATAATTTCTCAAAATGTTCTGTAATTCCTGAAATAGAGAATAAGTAATCTATTCATTTAGTTGTTTGTGAAAATGTGAAAAAAATTATAATTTTATGTTATTTATCATTTCAAATACAATATTTGAAGAGTAGATAGAAATGCGACTTAAGTTTTATTTTACGAACTGGATAATATATTTCTTAAGCTATCTGCAAATTTTCGAGCAAATCATTTAATAAACATTTAAACTAGATGATTTTTGCTTTATACCTCTTTCTTTGATAAAAATAATCCCTTTTTTTGCAATTAAAAAACTTTTGCCATTTAACAGGTATATTTTGGTTTCGTACATGTTTTTTTCAACCGTTTTAGAGCAAATATTAAAAAATGTGACTATTTTTCAACGTTTTTCAAAACATTCGTCTCAGACTCGGTCACATACCTTAATGCAGTCATATCAGGAAATTAACGAAGAGTAATGAAGGTATTTCTTCATAACTGCTGATTATGTAATTATTTAATTAGATGCTGCACCAATACTATTGATTTTTATATGCGGAAAACTTCAGTACTTTTGAAAATGCGCCAGCTGATTTCGATTTGGTTATAGTATTGATGAGATGAAAAACCGTAAAATGCGATTCTGTGCGCTGTTATATATAGAAATATTGTGTTAGATCCGAATAAAACCAGCAGGAATTGTCTTCCGAAAACTTTCTCGCACACTCTCTAACAAATTTGCTATGACAGAGAATGCCTTGCA
>JAPMOR010057646.1:210359-233303 GCA_026543865.1 Argiope aurantia
TCATTGTTTAATTTCTACACTTAACTTGTTTCACAAAAGAACAGTTTTAGACTTCATGCAATATAATGAGAAGGTTAAAAGCAATAATTTGGTATCAACACTATGCCTATGCACTGGTTGTCACGTACACAGATCAATCTTTCTCATTCACGAATTATTTCATTACATAATTATTTCAAGATAGCCAGTGGCGACTGCAGACGGAGTTAATTTTAAGATACAGCTTACTGCGATAAGAGCTTTAGATATAAAATTAGTGGTCAATAGAGCTGAATCACCATTATGAACTAGACAAAACCGGTTTGAAAAAGATTCGTTAATTTTACATCCAGGGCAGCATGTATCGTGATTTAGTGCGGTTAAATCAAGCACACAAAACTGTGATTATGATTGTTAATATTTTAATAAATATTCACAATATCAGAAACTCTGCTATTTATACTTTAAATTAGTAATTTTTTTGAAATTATTTTTCGAACAGAAATTTCAAAATTGATAATTTTCTTAGAAGATTCGAATGAAATTCGCAAAGGCATATGGTATACAGGCAACATGGGCAGTTTTCTATAAACATGACAGACAACAAAAAACGTTTGTGCCGCCTTTTTAAAATAACTTTGCAAAACAGCTAAGTTTCTCTCTTTTTAGAAATGAAATATCATAGAATGCTGTTAGAATTAAAAAAAATTCTTTCTATTTTATTTTATTATAATACCAACATCTAATAAAAGGGCTCGTTATCATTAATAGAGTATTCTTAAGTAGGAAATCATGTTGAATAAAATTTTTTATCAGATTTTTACTACTGGTCTTCGTAGAATTTTTGTTGTATTAAGAATTGGCCATATAGTCTTTTCTTATTTATTTTACCTTTCTACTTTTTTCTCTACTGTATTGAATTTTTATTTCCAATAATGAAAATTTCCTTGGAATCTGCGACTCACTGAATATGTTATCCGCAATTTGCTAATTTGCCGCACTTATCACTGTCTATAAACTGGTATCAGTTTGGGATTTTGTAACAAAGGAACATTGTTAAACCATTGACAAAAAATAGAAGGAATGGTTTGCAGATTTCACGTTAGATGTTTCGCCCTATCAATGTCAAAAACTCATGAGTCAGAGTTCTAAGATTACTTTTCTTCACAATTCAAACTTTTTAATGCAATTTGATGCATTTCCTTTTCTGAAATTTAATTTGCTTTTCATTATCGTTAAATAACTATCACAATGTATTCAAATGCAGCTGGTATTTTGCAAAGCATATTTCAATGTTTTTTCCTACACTAAGAAATTGGTTAAATAACTATTTAATTATTTCTTACTGACATTGGCTTTATTCTTTTACTTTTAAACAATGAATAACCTCTAACCTTTTCAGAAAAACAGTTATTTCCTGTTGATTCTATATCTCTTTATATATCTTTTCTTCCACGTTTTAACAGGAATTTCAACAACATACTAAAATGTTTCAATAATTTAAAATTCTTAAAATTTTTGTAGGAAGGAATTATTTTATACTATACGAATTATGAATAATTTCTGCCATTAGTATTATTTAAATTTTTAATAAAAAGAGGCATAACAGTTTTCGAATGACACACACAATTTGTCCATTTTTAACTCTTTTAAAGGACCATAGAAATAACGACTCAAATCTTGTGAAAACAACTGATGGAAAATCATTTATATTAATTACTATTTAATCTCAATATTAAGGGACAACCAAAAAGTGTTTTAACGGCAAAAACTTTAAAAAAACGCAATTATTTTGAATATAAAATCAAAATCACGTAACATTTGGACATTACATTTCTTATTGAAAATTTCGCATATTTTTATATATTTAAGTAACTGATTGAGAACGGCTTAATAATCATTTTCCGTTAATATGATAAGTGTTATATTTATATAATGTTTTGCTTCAGATAATGTGCAAAATTTATAAAACATTAAAGCTTTTTGCTATTTCTGTTCTTTGAATTTTTATTTTATTACTTTATTATTGCAATCTGGTTCAAATTTTAAATTTAATTTCTTAATTTAACCGTTTTTTTAGGTATATTCATAGATAAAAGTTTCAAAAAAATTTTTAAAAAGTTTTAGTTACAAAAAAATTAATTTCAAGTAATGGTCACTGAGGGCAGGGATTAACGGAAGACGTAAGACGGATGTGTCTGCTAGAACCAAGCGATCAAATTTTGATTTAATGAGCTACGGCATCAGAAGAGCGACATGAGCGCATGAAGTGCAAGAAAGACATCGCCTGCTGTGCCTCTCTTGGGCTCGTGACCATATCGGTTGGACCCTAGACGACTGAAAAACTATGGCTTGTGCAGTGGAAACACGATTTCATTTGGTAACAGCTGATGGAAAGGTTCGAGTATGGTATAGATCCCACGAAGCTATGAATCCAAGTTGTCAACAAGATTGTGTGCAAGCTCATGGTGGTTCCATAATGATGTTGCCTGTTTTTACATGGAGAAGACTGGGTCCTTTGGTTTCACTGAACCAATTATTGGCTGAAAATTACAGCCATTTATGGACTTCAAGTATCCAAACGGCGATGGAGTTTTTAAGTATGACAATGCGCCATGTCGCCGAGCCACAACTGTCCGCAATTGGTTTGGAGAACATTTTGGACAAGCACTGTGAATGATTTGCCACCTAAATCGACTAACATGAATCTAATTGAACATTTATAAGGCATAATAATAAAACATAAGTTCATGTACAAAATGATGCATCTGCAAACTTTAGCAATTATGAGCGTCTGTAGAGGCAGAATAGCTCAATATTTTTGCAAGTTACATCTAAGGACTTGTTGAATCCATGAAACGTTGAATTTCTGCACTTCACAGCCCAAAAAGATGCTCAACACGTTATTAGAAGGTGTATCCTCAGTGTACAGTTTATTAAAATAAAATTAATCCGTGAAGTCTGCAGATTTAACTTTTTCCACCATTCATGACAGAGATTATTTTTCAGTGCTGAATGAATATTTCCTTTTTGATTTCTCCTGTAAGCAATAGATAGCTACCAGCAGTAGATACAAAGAGATAGAACAGCAATCGTCAAAAATTTCGAACGCGAGATTACAAAAAATCCCTATGTTTCAAACAACTCTGAGTTCAAAGAACATATTTTTTGTTGGTCTGCGAACACGGTTACTCAAAAATACTTTGAGTTAGAAGGGTAAATTTAATATATAGTCTTTGTACCAAATTTGTAGATTTCTGTCAAATTTTGAACGAAATTTATTCTGGGGCATTCTGTTTCTCAGGATTTCCGAATTTAAATTTATACAATAACTATAAACTAAAGAAAACTATATGGATAAAATTTGGTACATTGATTAAACATCTAAAATATATATAAATTTGGTATGATATCAAATTTGGATTTGGTTGACCGCCTGTTGTTCTGTATTTTCGTATTCATCTAAAAACAGGGACTCAAGAAAGTAAGGATTTAAATGAATGAAATTTGGTACGTGATCTTGTTACAAAATTATAATAACAAGATCATATACAAAATTAATTTTGATTTCTATCGATAGAGAAAAAACGTCCAAAATATATTTTCAATTATCCGGAAATGTGTATTAACTACATGCATTGCCAGCGATCTTACTCTAGATTCATTAAAAATTCTATATTCTCGCCAAAAATTGACATTTGTTGCAATTTTTCGCCAAGTGCATATAATTAATACCCTATATGCATATGGCATTGTGCATTAATTGCAATTACTGTTATCTTCGCTATATTAACACGCACACAATTCCCATGTGTGAGATTCTGCTAAAAATCTGAACATTCGTGACATTTATGGCCTTGTTCGAGATTCACAATTTTATGCGAAGGTGGGGGGGGGGTATAACACGTTTATTAGCGAATGTACAAGAAAGTTTTGGTGAATCATTTTCACTGATTTTAATGACAATCTAATATAACCTGCCACCATTATTTTTATTGCAGAAAATAAGAAAATTAAGAAGGAAGAAATGGTCGCGATCTTTTATCAGAATTCTCACTTAAAGTGAGATTATTTAAATTACCCATATTAAATTTATGCAGTATTGTGGATGCCATAGATTCTGCGTTGTGGACCTCAATCTTATTAAAAAAATAACCGTAAGTTGTAATGAAATTCTTGATTTCACAAATGTTTTTTAACACTAAAGCTACCACGAGCCGGTCAAATGACCGCTTCCAATGGCAATTCCAATGTATCGGTGAAATGCCGGTAGGTTTAGTGTTAAAATAAGAATTTATTTTAAATAAAGAATTTATGAGATTTATTGAACTAAAATTTATTTTTTCTCTGAGTTATAATGCAACAATAAATCTTTTAAGTATTTTCAGAAAACTTTAATCTTTTTCTTTCATAATAGCTTTGAAGTCTATTATATCTCTTATTCTATAAAAGAAAACTTAAACAGAACAAATAGAGTTTTTTTTTTAATCTTAGAAAAGTCTGTAATGACAGTGTACGTGCTGCCTTACACGCAAAAGATAAAAGTCAGGAATTGAAAGACATATAGTACAAAATACTGATTGTAGAAGCAACTAACAAATCTCACTTTTTCAGTTTTATCCATAGTCTATTAAAGTCTTCGCAATCATAAGTGAATAAAAGATTTCAATGATTCTAGTATGCAATACTAACGGATAATTATTCTTTAAAAAATTAAGATTTCCTAATGCTTCACGCATGAACTTTAAAAATCAATTTTGTGATTTCAGCCAATTGAAAAAAAAATCATCATGCTGCTGATTGTTTTACAAGATCATTTTTTAAAATTAACTCTTATTCTTCTGCTCCCTTTAGATAAAGCAAAAAAAAATTTAATTTTCTTAATTTTAAAATATTAGTGATGATACTAATATTAAATAGCAAATGAAACTTACAAGTGTAGACCAAAAATTGAATTGATTTAATTTGCCAATGTCCAAATCCTGAGCTTTTACTATTAAAAAAACGATTTTTAGAAATCTGTAAGCCTTTTTTGTGTTATTTTGCATAAACTTAGAAAAATTATTACTTTAATACATCATTTTTAACATTAATAAAGTACATAATTCCATCAAAGCATTGATATATAGAAAAAAGCAAATTCAATAATTTTTTTTTTCTAATTTTAAAAAGTGTACTAGCTTAAGTAATTCTTTACACACAAAAAATAATAATTCTAAAAATGTATATTAGCTTAAGTAATTCACTCTTAAGTTAAAAAAGTTAAGGTTAGAGTCTACTGGCTAAAATTGCTTCATTTTCAGAATTCACAGATTTCATCGTAAATTTAATTGAACAGAGTTAAAAAAAAAGATGGAAAGAAAACAATCGAGAAGGATACAAATCTCTCATGGAGATTAAAATTATTTTTATTATTTAGTTTTGATAAAAGATTAATAATACAATTATAAAAGAGAACTTTTAATAATAAAATAATTAGAGAACTATTAATAATAAAATGATAAAAGAGAACCAATGTGTGAGCCTATACGTATTTTGGGACTGAACGGACTAGATCAGAACACCAGAACAGCCAGCTCAGGAATCGTTCTCTTCATCTGACCGCGGTTCCAAATTACGAGATCCTCCCCAAAGTAGCCCTAGTGTTGCTCTAAAAATTGGACGTTAATATAACTGATCTGAAATAAACCAAGGAAGTTTTCAGAAAATCAATCCCGGTAGTTTTATTACATGTCAAGCATCGAATTGGAAATAACATTAATGAAGTAACTGATCCCTGTTATGGAACTCATAGCTGAACAATTCTATCTCGAAGATCTTGAAGAGCAGCATAGGTGGCATATTTTATCCTCACTGAGGGATTTACGTTCGAAAACGTCCAATGGGATATGCATTTTAATCTGATACACAAGGATGGCAGAACAGAACGCCGTCTCACACCCCCTTATCCGTAACCATTCTGGTCACTGAAAGGTTTGTTGGGCATGTTAATGGAATTTTATTTAAATATCAAAATATTTATAGTAGGAAAAAATAAAACAAAAATATCTATTTACAGAATTTACAAGCATATAAGAAATGATATTGAGATGAAA
Source organism: Argiope aurantia (assembly GCA_026543865.1). Taxonomy (NCBI): domain Eukaryota; kingdom Metazoa; phylum Arthropoda; class Arachnida; order Araneae; family Araneidae; genus Argiope; species Argiope aurantia. Next base: position 216,434 of record JAPMOR010057646.1, read on the forward strand.
CCATTTACATAGATTTTCAATTTCGGAAAATTATTTGGAATAATAATATATTGAAAGATAAAATGTATGAAAATATACATGAATTCTGTGTTTACTTACATAAATTCTGTGTGTAAGTAATTCAATAAACTTATAATTCTGTGTTTACTTATTATCATGACATAGTAGATGAACATAAGGATGACAAACACTTTCCCCTTTGAATACGCAAACTAACTTGCGTCGTAAAAAACTTGGTCTTATGTGTAATATTTCTCTGGATTGTTAAGTAACCATAATAACGTTGGTAAAATAATAATTTACTGATTAAGAAGCAATTATTTCCAATTTATTTTAGTTTGAGACTTCAAATAAGTCTTTAATTAGAATCAGCACATTTAACTCAACCTAAGAAATAATTGTCTGATCTATAAAGAAGTGACAAAATACCATCACAGTTTCCTTCAAGAAACGAGGACTAGGACATCGGGTCATCTCTCCTATCGCGAGCAAATTTCCTCTTTTACTAAGAAGACAAGCAGTAGAAAGTAGTTAACTGCTGTTACCAGTAAAAAAAAGAAACCTTGCTTTTCTTTTTTATTTCTCAACTGATTTTTTAAAAACACAAAGAACTTGGAGGAGGATTGGTATTGTTTTGTTTTAGGAAAGAGTAGTTTTGAAGTCTCAAGTATCATCTTGACATTTTTAGAACAAAAGATAACTGCATTCGTCTTCTTTGAATAATTAAACTTATACTGTAGGTCGCCTATCTAGTGGCTTCTGTGGATATTTACAATTTGTTACTTATGATCTCATTTCGTTAATTTTTGGGATATAGGATCTAAATATATCAAAACCTATTAGAAAAATACTAAATAAAATTGCATTTGTAATTTTTTTGGAAAAATAAAAATTTTCTTTAGAACATTTACATAACACTCCAGTAAATAACAAATTAAAATTTATTTTAAATATTATTTAAAAATTTAAAAGCATTTCACTTGAATGATGGAAATTTAAAAGTGAATTATTTAGTTCCTTCTCTATATGTATATGCATTAGAAGTTCATTCTTGAAATTCTTAGGATAAACGATAATTATATAATGTCTTTCTTCAATAATTATACTGTAGGAGACTTAAAATATCTTCTGGAATAATTATACAAGGTCACCTTGTATCTGTGACCTATAATGTCTTCTTGAATAATTATACAAGGTGACCTATGCTGTAGGTCACTTGTGAATGATTATTTATTATTTTCTAACTTATAATCTCTTTTCCTCGATTTTTGTGATATTAGTTCTAAATATATCAGAACCTATTAGAGTTAAATTGAGTTGAGTTTGCTTTTTATGGCACAAAAGCCATCTTTGGCTAAGCTGCAGCACATTCTTGAAATTAAAATATTTGTATCAATTTATAATAAAATCAAATATCTAATTTTTACAAAATCCAAATGTCTAAAAGCGTAAATCTGTGAGTCATGAAAAAGCGTAACAATGATATAAGGTATGGTACTGTGCTGAAAATCGCGGTTAATGTTTATATACGATTATAAAAACCAACATTTTTTAAAAATTAAAAAGGCCAACGTGCGGGGTTTTGGAAAGCAACTCTTCCAATTCAGGACGAGATTTCAGAACCTATTAGAGAAATACTGAATAAAATTTGAGCTTTTAAATTTATAAAAGGAAATAAATATTTTTTATAGAAATAAAATTGCTCACTCACTATAATAAATAACAAAGTAAAATTTATTTTAGGTATTATTTAAAAAAATCAAAGCATTTCACTTGAATGATAGGAATTTCAAAGTGAATCATTTAGTTCTTTCCCAATGTGATGCTAGGAGTGAGTAGGATAAATACTCCATGTGTCGTCAAAAATTTATGTTTCATAGGTATTTGGTACTTTAAGTGACATTCGTACAAATTCATTTGAGGCTCCATTCTCCAAGTAAACTTCCACGAAATGAATCCATTGATGAGATCTAAGACAATCTCTTAATTGAAGAAGACATGAAAACGTGACTCGTTTATATTAAGCTGACTTTTTAACGTAAGGAAGACGCTAAAGCCATGGGCAAATATTGGATTTTTACGTTTAGAAGCATCACCCTGAGAAAGCTATGCTTTGCTATGCACGCTTAAAATTCATTTAACGATAACGTGTCTCATTTTTTCCACTTTTTATAGTGTAGCCAATAAAAACTGTCTTTAGATAATTTTCTTGCAAAAAATTATAAATGATCAAGAATATGCCAAGAATATGCATTCAAAATAATAAATTGATAAAAATTTGTTTCACTATAAATTTGTTAGAGCATTTTTTCCGGAACGGAATGTATTGTCCTATTTTACATGAATTTTACATGAAAATTCGTTCTTGAATCTTATTCATAATGGGAAATTTTTTTTCCCATTACGAATAAAATTCGAGAACGAATTTTCTCGTTAATAGAGTTTCTACTGTTTATGTTTCAATGCAGGAAATAAATTGGACCGTTAGTTGCTCGGCTTCAGAACAGGAGGGCTTCAGGTTTGAAACCCGATTTCATCAATGAACCGCTGTGTAAGCGGGTATGGTGCATGTCAAATCCGTCGTGTTCAAACGTCCTCCTACTTGTGTGATGTGGAAGTTTGGAGAGGGTGCCAGCTCAAGTGTTATGCTCGTCATCTAACCACCGCTGAAACTTACGAGGTCCGTCCAAAAATAGCCCTAGTGTTGCTTTAAAATGAAACGTTTATATAACTAAACTAAACTGTGATTAAGGACGTCCTCCAACGTAATCAATGAAACTGAATTAAAACACACAAATAATAATGAAAAATTTAGTAGGTAAATTTCGAAGTGACTGCGAGAAGGATGAGAATCCAAAATGGCGATGTGCCGTATACGTTGAAAGTTGATAGCTCATGTATCAATCAATTCTCTTAATTTAAGCATAATACATAGAAAAAATTTATAGCAACAGAAAACGATACGATCACTAAAATCAAGCAATCGTGATGTTCATTTTGTTTGCAGAATTTTTTACTTCTATTTCAACATCCTCAGAAGTATTTCGAAAATTTTTCACTGCCTTATAACAACACGGATTCAGCAACTATATTTAGCTAGCTCATTACCAATGAATGTTGGTTAAATCATTTTTCAGTCATCACGTGTTTTTATTTCTATCGTCAAAATAAAACTTTGTTTATATTCCATGGCTAATTTTTGAATATTCTGCGACCTTATTTTTAATAATATTCACGTACAGTCATTTCACCTTGCAGATAATTTTTTTTTCTGTCTGAGACAAGATTTTTAAAATGCTCGAGATTTGAGAAATATAGTGAAGAAGGAAACTCAAATATTGTTTTGCAAACACAGAATGCAACTCTTTTGATAACATGGGATTACTAATTCCGAATCTTGATTGCAAATTTCTACTGTACACATTCGAATGGCAGTAATATTCTTTCAAATATTTGAATATTACAGAAATTTACAAATCGTATTAATTTATCACAAAATTTCTAGTAATATATTTTTATGAAATATATCTTTCTAACCATGCCATACGAAAAAATGACATACCTATTGATGTTTCAGTTCAAAATTGTTATTATTATTAACTTTTTTAAATAGTAAGTATAAAAATAAAAAAAAATATTGTAATCGTCAAAAAACTCGAACTCGAGATTTTGGTGAATCTTCATGTTTCAAACCATTCCTGAATCCGAAAAACACAGTTTTGGAACTATGTCTATCTGTCTGAGGAGATGATAGCTCAAAACAGCCTTGAGCGAGACGGATGAAACTTGGTAACTGACCTTATCATCAAAATTGTAGAAATTATCTAAGATTTTGAAAGAAATCCTTACTGACTACATAAATAGAAAGGAAACGAGATATATATGAAACTTTAAAATGAATGAATATATATATATACAGAGAGAGAGAGAGAGAGACTGCATTTTCTATATGGTTTATACGCAAAATTTATAGATTTTTATCAATATTTAAACAAAATCCATTCAGAAGAATTTTGCTTGTCTGGATCTCCTAGTACAAATGAACAAAAAAAAATCTAAAGAGCGAGGCAGATTAAATTTGATGAACAAATTTATTATCGAAAATGTCGATCCATATCAAATTTTCTAATTTTGACTATTTTCATCAAGGGTTTAACTGTCTGTTGGTCTCTACTTTTGCATGCAAGTAAGCGGAATAACACACACACACACACGCACGCACGCACGCACACACACACACACATACACACACACACACACACACAATGACTTAAATTCAAGCAATTTGGTACGTCATCTTGTGACTAGGATTGCAGTTCTATGTCAAATATTGGTCAGAAAACGGCAATCAAAATACATATTTGATTAATTTGTTTTAGTATATTAATTATTGTAACAGAAAACGGCAATCAAAATACATATTCGATTAACTTGTTTTAATATATTAAACATTGTGATTATTTGGTATATTATGCCAGCAATTTGACATAAAAAAATCAGCAAAAATTTAGCTCTTTATCTATTCCTTTGTTTCACGCCAAAGATCGATATTTCTTAATTAGTGTTCACCAATGCCATGCATTAATCCAGAAGTACTGGCTTTCTTTATTATGCTCTCACACATGGGAGCACGTAAAGCACTTAACTCTCATACACGAGACTCTGAAAATAAAAATTTTAGCACTGTTAGTGTTCTTAGCTGTGCTCAAGGTTCATTATTTTATGCTCAAGGGAACTGGGAATTTATTAGAGCATATGCTAGAAAGTTTTGGGATAATCACACTTTCTGATTTTGAATACATATATACCAAAAATAATGATTAAATTAATCGAAATTAATGATTGCGATGAATCACATTCATCGTATTTCTTAATTAATGGCTATATTATTTCTACACACTATTGTTTTATTTCTTTTAGACTGCAAGGGAAATTTAAAGGATGAAAGCGTGTTATTTTCAATATAACTTTAATTAAGCTATTTATATTTATTATTGAGGATTTTATGTAAAATAATTTTACTGTGAAAAACATGGACTCGAAACAATTTATTTCACTGTATAATTTATATTTACTTTAAGTATTAAATATCTCTTGATTATAATTTGTTGTTTTTCGCTGCTATATATTGACAGTGGTTTTTTTAAAAGACGACAATCGAATTATTATGCACTGTTTGACAAATGCACCATATAAATGCACCTTTTATTACAGTTTTCTATGAATTATGCTCGAAATTCCATCAGTGGACTCAATGCATTTGCGAGTGTGATGAATTCGTTTATTTTTCAATTTTTTTCTCATACAGATAATTAGAGTGCATTTTTTTATAATGTTGCTAAAAGCAAATTTCTTGCAAAAATTAATTGATAATAAATTTTTATGAACCATTAAATATTTGAAAAATACTTATTTTTATAAAATCTCTGGATTTTGCGAAATTTTTCTTAAGATTAAATAGAAAAAACAACATATTTCTGTCTACATATTTTTATCGTTTGCATTTGCTAAGATAATACAAATCAACCATTTATATAACAACAATATCCAATAGAATAAAAAACTAATAGAATTTTTCTATAAAAATATATTTTTAATACAATAAAATTAATTATAAGTACGACTATTATTTGAAGTCTTTTAAAATTAATATCTTAGAAATATTTTTCGTGCAAAATGATAACGTAATCATAATATTTAGTTTGAAACAATATTTTTAGAGTAATTTAGAAGAACGGCTTACATTCAAGAAGATACATTTCAGATTCTGATTCAAATAAAGGTTTTGTGATGATTGTAACATATGGAGAATTTAGAATTTACCTTTTTTGGAATAGTTTCAGAAACATTTTGTTGTAGAATTTCTCTTTCGTCTAGCTAATTTCACCAGAAATTATTATTTGCATACGCATTTCACATTGAAATTGGATAGAAAAAAGAAATGAATCATCAAGTAAAATGTCACATAGAAACGTGTATTAAAGAATAAATTTCAGATTTCAATTATATCAAATTTTAGCAATCGAAATATCATCCTGATTTCTTACCGTTTTTCGTTTCTTATAATTTAAATAATTAAATTATATTTTAATAAAATAAAATAAAATATATTTTAAATTATATTATAATATAATATAAAATAAAATCAATTAATTTAATAATATATTAAATTATATTATAATAAAATTAAATTTTCCATCAAAATGATTTTTCAATTTTCTTTATATCATCTAATGTTCTCGATAAGGCAAAATCACTTCATTAATAAATTGCAGGTAAACCCAGAAAAAAATTAAAATTTATTGTCATCTGATTAGTAAGATCTTTTACAAAATTTTGATAGTATCTTCAAATAATTCACCAGTCGTTAAAATCTGAAGTCAAATAACTGATTTTTGCAAAATCTAATCTGAATCTAAATGTTATAGAATCTAATCTTCTTGATTGGACAAGATAAAGCATATTACATAAATTAAATACAAATTCATTAAACTATAAAAGTATCGAGAAAGTCGCTTGATATTCAATTTCTTCATATAAAGCAATGCGAGCAAAATGATTTTGCTTATTTACTACACAATTTAATTTCTCGATCTGAAAAGATGGCATTAAATTCTAATTGTATAAAATTGCCGAGAAAGTGGTTTTAGCAACTAATAAAACTATTATCACGGAATAATTTTAATGAAACTTTCGCATCCAAATTAATGAAGTTGCAGTGAAATTAATTTAAGATACAAACAGCTTAAAAAATAGACAATTCAGATGTTTATGAGTGTAATATATTTCTTTACTAGCCGCCTTTGGCGACCAGCCGGTCCGCCAGTAATACCGCTCGCTACAATTTTCAATTAAATATTTTAAGTAACTGGTCTCTTAATATATTCTCAAGCAAAACTTTTTTAATCTTCACATTTTGATAGTCATACCAAACTTATACTGTTGTTTAGATCGTTTCGTTCAATTTACTATATATATTTTGCTAATTTGTTGCCATTTCCGGTAAAACTTCAACTTTAATTTAAAGTGGAAATGATGAAATTGCAATTAATATATTTTTTAATAAAACCAAGCGTTTTATTTTATTTATCATCTTTATTGTTATTTATTTATTATTATTATTATTATTGAATATGAGTATTGCAAACAGAATCGCTCGGTATTTAAGTCTTATGTGAAATACAAAATATTTTTCATAATTTATGTAATATCTTAAATAATAATTCAACAAAAATTTCTCAGATTCAGCAAAAAATTTAGTTTTTAGTTTTGCTTTCAAAAGGATTGAAATGAAATCAATAATAATATTTTGTTCCGCCATATAAATATATTTCAAAAATTATGAAGTCTAAATTTAATGCAATAAGGTATCATATTCTGAGAAATATTCTGGACACACCAAATTTTAAATAAATGAATGAATGTTTCTATTTTCCACGATCAACTAAGACTTATTTATAAAGTTTTGAATGTTAAAAATTTAGAAAAACTCAACATTTTCATAATCTTAGGCCAATTAATCCTCGCTCATTGGCGTATTTTCTTTGAAACGATCGATGGAAAATCTAAAATTATCCTTTTTTTTATTGAATAGTGATATTCAAATTTTCATAAATCAGTCAGTTTAAGTGATTGATTTAGTTGACTGGAAATTAACTCTTTTTATTTAAAATATTAGTGTTTCAAGAACATTTTGTTATTCATGATTTCCACAGCAGAAGCTTTATGTAAAATCAAAAATTCGTTATTTATTAGAGCATTTATTGAATCAAGTTACATAAAATATAATCATTTTCTATTTAGACCATTTTAGCAGATCTGTTGTGTTCGTGCGTCAACAAAAATAAAATGCAGACAAACTTATTATGAAACTAAATCTTATTACATTATAGATAATATTATCAAATTTACATCAACTTATTTTCATTCAACATTCTAGCATCGTTTTTAAATAACAAATTAAAAGTTCCAAAAATATCACTGTTGCCAATCTGAATTTCACAACTATTTACAAAATAAAATTTATAATTATTAAAATAATCGTTAGCTACTTTTAAATAAAATATTTACGCTTTATGTCGCAACAGATTTGTGTCTTACTAAAGGTTTACAAATTAGCTGTGTGGCCCTGATTTGAATGGATATCCTGTTCATATTAAATAAAACTTGCCTTAAAATAAATCTCATTTATTGGATTAATAATATAGAGAGTGTAAAAGATCATAAAATAATTTTTCTTGAATTTATTTTTTAGAAAAAATAATATTTTATATTTGTTTCATTTCCTACAGACACGTGCCGAAAATTATATTTTTGCAGATTTCATTTCCAAAAAGATTTAATTCATTTTTAATTGGAGCTTTAATCAATGTGATGGCAACACTTTAAAAAAAGCTATTTTTTTCCCATGAATGCGAAACGTGCTTAATTTTAATTTTTATTTTTTACGAAAAAAATTATTGAAAAACATAGTTAAAATATTTATTTAAAAATTCATTAACAATAGAAATTTAATTTTAAGATTAAAACATTAGTATCATTTAAAAGATAAATTTTTGATCTTTAACTTCATGTAAAAATTTTTTTTGTGCGGTAATATTTTCGGAAGTTATAGCGGAAACACGTCAAAATTTCGCTTAATTTTTAAATAAATAAAATTCTAGTTAAAAATTCGAAAAAATAACCCCCAGGTGCACATTCCCGGCCTCCAAGGTATACACGTGCCACATTTGGTAGCTGTAGGTTGAATGGTCTGGTCTGTAGAGCGCCAACACACACACACACACACACACACACACACACACACACACACACACACACACACACAGTGAGCTTTATTATAAGTATAGATATAGATGACATATGATCCTGCAGTTGACGTTCAAAGCTGTATCACTCTCTTTAATACGGTAAAACAAAATGCATAGAAATCCTAATTGCATAAGGTTATGAAATAAAATTTAAAACTGCAGGTTTTTGTTGTTTTATTTAAAAATTTCTCTTAAGGAAATTGAATTATATTTGTGTATTTTAAAGACAGATGATTAAATGACATGGATTTTAATAGGTATAATTTTCCTAAATCATTATTATTGCACACGCACACCCAGAAAGATATTTGCCATGTTAATTAGCATTATCAAACTTCAAAATTATATCCATTTATTTAAGTATTGCTAAACTAATAGTCAGGACAATTTATTCTGAGAATAATAACAATAATAAATCAATTTAATAATTTAGGTAATAATGCATTGTTATGAGGGTTCTTATACTAACCATTTTAAACAATGGCAAAGTGGTTAAAAATTTCTGAAAAAAAATCGAAAACTTGATTAATTAAAAAAATATATGTATTGTTTTATAATAAAATTGAGTAATATAATTTACCCTTGGAAGTTTACGATATGAATGTTACAGCAAATAGTTTCTGCTACCATTCTCAATTTTTTACTATAAATAAGATTATTCTCATGGTTGCGATTATTTTAGAAAAGAAATGAGAGGAAAATATTTGCTGCCATTTTTTTTCTTCGTTCAGTTTGGAAAAGATTGTTTTATTAGTTTCCCGATAAAATATTTTTGAGATCAAATAAATGTATCTCAAACGATTTTTGAAATCAAATAAACGTATCACAAATAAATCGTATTTCACAAGCGATTTTATTTTTCTTCGAAATATTTGACAATTGATATTATTCTAAAGTTTAAGCTCTCAATGTTGGCCATGGCAATATTAAAACCTAAATTAGAAATAAATGCATTCTGTTAATGCACATTTTCAAATGATAATCTTTTATTTAAGAGAGCAATAAAAAGTTTATATTTGCTTTTAGTGGTGCTTATCATTAGTATTTTTATGATGAAAAAATATTTTAAGTATAACTAAGTATAGCATTTAACACGTTTTACTAAACTGTCTACAACTCTGAAATCCCCTCCCCCCTACAAAAATATGCTCTATAGAGGAATAACTCACACGTCATTAGCGAACAATAGTTACGAAATATAGATCTTTTGCTTAAATCTAGCATTTTTATTGAATTTACCGAATGGATTCGTACTTTGGGAGTCTTTTTTCTAACCGACTAAAACAAAATTTAGCATGGAATTACAGTTGTAGAAACACATACTAAACTTCATATAATTAAGTCATTGTAATTCTAAATTATCACCTTTACGTGCTTGTGAAAGTACAGACTGACGGATGATCGATCTTCGACAGAATTGGTTCAAAATTTGATAAAAATATACATTTTCGATGTGTGATTCTATATGTGAACCAAGTTTTATATATTTCTCTCCTTACATTTTGGAAATATTGCCGCATTGAAGAAAGACTGCCGAATCTCCATGGCCGAATGGTCATGGCACTGGTCTCGTGATCACGAGGCCTGGGCTCGAATCCCGCTAGAGGCACGGAGATTAATGGTATATGTAAATACTTAATTCTTTGATTTGATGTTTTCCTTTATTTCATGTTCCAGAAGATACTGGACATTTCTTTAGTTTACCAGACAAGTGTTCTGGACTTTTCTTACTGTATCCAGAAGAGTATTCTGGAACTTCCTCTGCTTATATAAAAGCAGAAGATTTGTCAGTTACTGTGTTCTGAGTTCAGTTAATAAATTGGTTTAGCTCTACCTCTTGTGTGTGTCATTAAGTTCTATACGAAAGTATCTACGTGACATTGTTTGGTGGAGGCGCCGGGTACGATTCCATTCAGCGTGGAAACCGATTTGCGCAGAAGCAATCGCCTTAAAGGCCTTGACCCAGAATTTGGATCTTATAACCCACCACCTAGAAAGACAAAGAAAATGCCTGTAGAACAGGAGGCTAAACCGGTCATCCTGACACCAGCACAGCTGCAATGCAGAAATCCATCTATATTTAAAGGAGACGTGGGACAGGACCCAAGCAAATGGCTTAAAGAATACGACAGAGTGTCAAAATTCTACCGATGGGATGACATGACTTGTCTCGCAAATGTGTTCTTCTTCCTGGACGGCACAGCGAGACAATGGTTAGAAAGTAATGAAGATAAATTGACTTCCTGGGATGTTTTTAAATCAATGTTTGTATTCTCAGTTCTGAGTTCAGTTAATAAATTGGTTTAGCTCTACCTCTTGTGTTCTATACTAAAGTATCTACGTGACAATATTGAGTTTATTTATATTCGTTCTTATTGACATACAGACTTCTTCTGAATATATTTTATTCAAAAATAAATAAAAATATACACAGTTAGTCTAAAGTCCATGTATCAAATTTCCTTCCTCTAGCTTAAAATCTTTTTAGGTTTTTGTGTTCACTGACATAATGTCTGAAATGCATTTTTCGGAATCAGCGAGGTCTGAATTCTCAAAATTCATCAAATTACCGAAATCGAATTTTTTTAATGGCGATTACAATATTTACGAATACAAAAAAGTAAAATAAAAAGTCAACCTAAGAAATTTGTGGGAACTCGTATATGATAAGACACAGTCGCGTCTTATCTATGAAGTGACATTGCCTTCAGATGACGCTTCTAATTTATCGTTTGGTTTCTTACTTTTAATTAATTAAAACGTTCGTATAATAATATTAATTTATCGTTTTTGATTTCTCACATTAATTAATTATTCTCACAGTTCAAAGAATCGGAAGAATATCGTTTGGTATTTCGAATTTTTTTATATTTTAATTATTGCACTTTTGTAATATGTAACTTAAGTTTTTTTCTATTTTAATGATTTTTTGTATACCGTATATTTTTACGACTTTAAGCACAAGAATTGTAAAGGTTTCTCAAGGAATCTGTAAATATCAGAATATAATTTTAAAATCTAGTTGCATTATATTTATTGGATTTACCAAACATATAAAAGCTTCCAGAATATTCTAATAATAGCAAACTTGTAGTCGAATTTCTTGTTACTATTTATTTGCTATATTAAACTCCCGCCACATAGAGATTCACGAGATTTATTCTTTTAATATAGAATACAGTCGAATACATGCATAAATTTTTGAATTAATTTAATTTTTTTAATTTTCATTTTAATTAAAACTTATTAGGATGGGAACAAATTTGAGTAAAATTAGTGCAAATTATTTGAATTCAATATATTAAATAGCAATGTTATTTTACACTGGATTTTGGCAGACATTTTTTTCTGCCCAAGAATGCCCGAGAATGTTCCCAAGAATGCCAAGAATAAATAATGTGCAATGTCCATGTAAAAAAAGGAGAAACACATATTATTTGAAATCTGTTCATAATCAATTGACTCCCCATGAACTCGTGGTTTTCCCGTTGAAATGATAAGAGAAATTTCTCATCTTACTATCGACAACGGACTTGTGGACTTAGAATATTGGAGAGTTGGCCAAATATTGTTCATCACATAAGCAAAATAACAACATATTTACTGACCTCTTAATGTGTCACTGGTTTATGAGAATTTTTCATTGCCATGTTATTGTTCCATAAATCCAAAATCCAAATTTCGTAATTCCAAATCAATCATATCTATACTAATAATAAAGGAAATGTGTGGTATGATAGCTGTCTATAGAATAGACCGCTAGTGTAATAAACGTTTTCCTTTCACTTTCCAGATTATATTTGTTTTAACCTTTGAAGCCTGATCTTCCAAATTATATTTGTTTTAACCCTTAGAAGCCTTATTTTCCAAATTATGTTGTTTTAACCCTTAAAAATATGATTTTCCAAATTAAATTTTAAAAAAGTATCAATGTGTTCATTGTAATAGCCAGGTAAAGAGAAAAAAAATAATAATAATAAAATCGCAATACAAATTTTATATATTTATTTCGAAAAAAAGCGGATATCAATTTTGATACTTTAGGGATTAAGGCCATAAATATATCGTACTAACTGTTAATGTACTTAAGCATGAAATAATGCGAAACTTTTTTTATTGCACAAAGAAACCTTACATTTCTTGCAAATGCAAGAATTAAGCTTTCTGCAACTGTCATATTTACATTTATTTTCCGGAACCAGGACTTTTAAAGGTCCAACGCGATCTAACACGTCAGTTGATGGTTAGATTTGTACACCTGAACGTGGTCTTTTGGAGGTCTTTAGGTCTTTTCGCGTCGATTAAAGGTACTTGATCTTCCCCTTTTTATTTCCTGACCGACTTTGACTCCGTTATAAGATCAGCAAGGTCGGTTCTGAAGTCAGCTAACTTCATTATGTCCTTCTGAGGGTTATATATCCCTTTATCCCTTTCATTGTAATGACTTTTTTGTACAGTACCCAAGCATTTATTACAGAAAAGAAACAACAAAAATGCCAACATACAAAGAATAGGTAAGTAGATTTCATACAGCCTGGAATGCCTGGGATATCAAAATTGATACTCACAAAAAGCAAGATTTTCTTCAAGTAAAACAGACCCTATACTAAAAATAATTGTACTATTGTAAGTATAAAATACTCACCTACCTTAAAAAGTATTTTAATTTTCGGAAAAATGAAATGCGCGAAAGATTAATTCAGTTAAACTTTTTCTAAAAATATGCCACTTGTTCAATTGGCGAGAAAACAGAATATTATATTATTTGAACAATTTGACAACCGAAGTTTATTTTTTTTAAACTTTTGTTCAAAGAACGTTATGCAATGGCAACATGGATACAACCAAATATTAAAAACAAATCAATTGCAGGTGTACAATTCGTTTTAAAAGACCGATATCAAATTTGAAACTTAGGGCATTTAAAAGTTAAAGATGGGTATATGCATTTCGAAGGGATTTGTGCTGAAATTGGAATTAAATCAAGCAAGATTTTAAAGTGTTTTTTTTTAGCATTAACTCCGAAGCATTTTTTTAAAATATAAATGTCATTATTTCAAAATGTTTTAATAATAATTTATTTTTAAATTTATAATTTTACAATAATTCGGGACTTAATTTTACGACCATACAAAAGTGATAATATAGCTTTCAACAATAGAAAATTGCCCAAAAAATTTATCATAATTCAATAGAGTAGATTTTTTTTTTATTTTCTTGCATACGAAGTATAGAGAAAGTATTCTAATTAATAAAAAAATTCGAACTCGAGATTTTGAAGATTCTCAACGTTTTAGATCTCCTTGAATTCGGAAAACACATTTTTGTTATTATGCTTGTCTGTCTATCTGTGACAAATTTAACTCTAAAACACTTTAAGATAGAAGGATAAAATATGGTATACAGTTTTAACACAAAATTCGTATATTTTTATCAAATTTTTAGTAAAATACATTTAGAGGAAGTTTGTCTAGTCAGCTGTTCATATGTGAGTTAACACGATAATAACAGAATGAAGAACGCTTGATAGATAAAATTCATTACGCACATTTAATATCTATAATATAGACACTTATCAATTTTTAAGTTAAATCAAATGAGGGGCTGATCGCCTGGTTGTTAGTTCTTTCAGAAACATGTAATCATCGCGATAACCCATAAAAGCAATGACTTCAATGCATCAAATTTGGTATCTGATTTTGTTATTACAATTGCAGTTTTGTGTCAAATTTTTATTTGAATCCGTTGAGAAAAATACATCTAAAATACAAATTCGATTTTTAGATAATATTAAATACATCCCAGGGATTAATCGGCAAAAAATATTGCCAAACATAACATGATACATTCAGCAAAAATGCTAAATTCACTCAAAAGTTAATATTTCAAGCCCCTGTTTTTTTTTATCATGTGAGAACATGATGTTGTTTTGGTTTGAAGTTTTTGAAGCCTCAAAAGGAGTAGGCAACAAATTGACGATTTATCGCTTTTGAGACACCAATTTTGAGCTTTTAGGGTTATTAGAAAATAATGCAGAAGGTTGTCACATTTGGCGATTTATCGCTAACTAAAGTTACAATTTGATTTCCAAATTATTCATTCTCTGAATTCTTATGAATTATCTTAATTAATTTAAGTTATTAACCAGTTTAAACCGGTTTGAAATAATCACGAGACTATCAGATTATGCATACATCGACATTTAGAAAAATGATGGGTTTTTATTTCATCTCAAAATCGATCGAGCTCCAAAACCTTGTTTGCCAACTGGAAAAATTCAAAATGAAAGTTTAAACCGGTTTAAACTGGTGAATGACTTAAATTAATTAAGACAAATAATGATTTAAAAATAATAATGTTCTCACAGGATAACTTGAAATTTGCGATCGTAGATTTCATTTTTTTTTATTCAATGTTTTATGGATGAAAATTTTCTGGTTTAGCTTTTGAAGGTTACTCCAAATTAGTAAAATTTTAAACTTCCGAATAAATTTGAGAATAAAACAAGTAATTGTGGTCTCCCCAAAACTTTCTCGCATTCTTTCTAACAAATTTGTCATGCCAAAGAACGCCTTACACTGCATTGCTGTACAATTTTTATGAAATATTAACTTTTGTCGTGAATTTAGCATATTTACTGAAGCTATCATGCCATTCTTAGCGATTTATTTGGCGATTAATCTCTGGCATGCTTTAGTAATATCCAAAAATCGAATTTGTGTTTCAGACACATTTTTTTCACAATCGATTGAAACCAAAAATTTGAATAAAACTGCACTTATAGTCAGAAAATTCCATACCAAATTTGATATATTTATGTCTTTGCGTTTACATGTTTCTGAAAGTACACACCGGCAGAACACTCAATTCCTTGTTGGATTTGGCTCAAAATTTGACAGATGTATAAACTACATGTGTTAAATCTGTGTACCAAATTTTATCTATGTAGCTCTCTTTATTTTGTAATTATCTTTTAACTTCTATTCAAAAAACCGCATCTCCTCTGAATAGATTTTACTCAAAATTTGATAAAAATCTACAAATTTAGTGTAAAGACTTCATAAAAAATTTCAACAGTCTAGCTCCAAGAGACACATTTCCAGAAATGTGTTTTTTGAACTCAGGCATGTTTAAAACGTAGAAATTCGTCAATAACTCGAGTCCAAATTTTTTAACGATTGCTTTACTTTCTGTATACTCTTTATACGAGAAAGTAAAAATATGTTATTTTTAAACACCAAGTGAGTTTTCTTCCAAGAACTTTTACAACATTCTTTAATCTTCCAATAATATGTATATTCTGCTGCCTCTAATAACTCATATTAAAATGAATAGCTCAGATTCTACAGTATCTCGAAATAAGAAATTATAATTTCTGGTTTATGTCAGTACTGTGGAAATGATATTTTTGCTTTTTACCTGAAAACATGATTGTCTATAACCTTGAAATTCACTATTCTGTGAAAAAATTACATTTTAATTTGAGTGGTAAAATAATCTGGTCATCAGATAAAAAATAACTCACTACAAAACAATATACTACGATGTCGCCAAACGAAAAACAATGCTGCTATTATATAAAATTACATCATTATAGTAGAATTCGTTAACTACGACGTTTTATACCCTAACTAGCTTTTACAAAAAAAAATCTTTCGAACATTTACTAATTTTAATTGCATAACATTATTATTATGGACATTATATTTTATTTTTATTTTTCTACTAAATATGGCATAGGAGGAAGATAAAATATTGAAGATTCGTTTATTACATCCTCATTTTCTAAGAGTAAATTTTAAGTCATAGTTTGTACATTTCGGTAAATAACAAAAGTTTGAAATATAAGACAACTTTTCGGAAAAAAATCTAAAATGCGATTATTAATAATCATAATTCTCAAAATATTCTTTTTCTTCTCAATTTAATGTTATCAAATTAAAATATCTTCTAAACATATCAAGAATTAAAATTCTTAATTCAAACTTTAAATTTTAATGTATTGATAGTACTAAATCACTCTGATTTATTCTGACTTCATCGCTACATTTATTGCAGAT
>JAPMOR010057646.1:233313-284930 GCA_026543865.1 Argiope aurantia
TCTGACTTCATCGCTATATTTATTGCAGATGCTCAAAGATTTTAAATATTGTTAACTCTATTAAACAACAGACAGAATTACACAGCAGCTTTGGGAAAAATCTAACGTTTCGTCATGAGTATTGACAACAATCTCTACTCAAATTATTCAATGTTCTTAAAAATAATTTTCAACAATATTAAAAATTAAAAAAATCATTTGATTTTAAAACTTTATATTTTAATATATTTTGATGTATTGATAAAACTACATAACACTTACTTATTCCGTCTGCAATGCTACTTTATTGCAGATGCACAAAGATTTTAAATGTTATTAACCCTATTCAATAACAGATAGAATTGCATAGCAGCTTTGTGAAAAAATGTAAAATATCTTCATGAGCATTGATTACAACCTCTTCTCAAACTATTCTGTGTTCTTAAAAATAATTTCCAGAATATTAAAAATGAAAAGTTTCATTTGATTTTGAAACTTTATATTTTGATGTACTAATATTATTAAAATAACACTTTTACTTATTTTGTCTTCATCACTACTTTATTGCAGAGTCTGAAAGATTTTAAATGTTATTTACCCTATTCAATAGCAGATAGAATTACATAGCAGCTTTGTGAAAAATCTAAATATCTTCATGAGCATTGAGAGCAATCTCTTCTCAAACTGTTCAGTATTCTTAAAAATTTCCAGAATATTAAAAATAAAAAGTTTCATTTGATTTTAAACTTTCAATCTTAATGTTTTTAGATGTATTGATAATACTAAATAACACTCTTACTTATTTCGTCTTCAATGCTACTTTATTGCAGATGCTCAAAGATTTTAAATGTTGTGGAACCTATTCAACAACAGACAGAATTAAGAAAAGCAATTTTCTGAAATTATCCAATATATCTTCATGAGCATTGACAACAATATCTCCTCAAACTATTCAGTGTTCTTAAAAATAATTTGCAGCTATAACAAAAATGAAAAAGTTTCATTTGATTCTAAAACTTTATATTTTAATGTATTGATAATACTAAATAACAGTCTTACTTACTCTGTCTTCCACTCTACTTTATTACAGATACTAAGAGATTTTAAATGTTGTTAACCTTATACAACAACTTACAAAATTATACAGAAGCCTTCTGAAAAAAATCTAACATATCTCCTGAGTATTGACAGCAAACTCCTCAAACTATTCAGTGTTCTTAAAAACAATTTTCAGCAATAACAAAAGTTAAAAAGTTTTATTTGATTTTAAAACTTGATATTTTAATGTATTAATAATATTAAAATAATACTTTTATTTATTTTATCTACGCTACTTGATTCCTGACGCTCAAAGAATTTAAATGTTGTTAACCCTATTAAATAACATACAGAATTGCACAAGTGTTTTATGAAATAGTTTAAATATATTCATGAGTATTGATTGCATTCTGTTCTCAAACTGTTCAGTATTCTTAAAAAATAATTTCCAGAATGTTAAAAAAATTAAATGTTTCATTTGATTTTAAAACTTTATATTTTAATATGTTGTTTACACTAAAAGAACACTTTTACTTATCCTGTCTTCAGTGGAATTTTATTAGAAGTATTCATTTATTATAAATGTTAATTAATTCTGTAATACAACAAATGGGACTTCATAAGAATTTTTAGGAAAAATCTAAAAATTCACAGCGAACATCAAATTGTTTATCAACTCTAACGACTGAGTTTTATTAAAATTTTATATATTGTACTTTCATAAACTAAAATGCTTCATTAGAATAAAAAATTTCATTTTAATGTCTTGATAATATTTTATGTTCCGAGTTAATACTAAAAATCGAAAAGAGAAACAATGTGATCTGTGTAAAAAAAATAAAAAAAAAATATTGGAAATAACTATATATTTAATGAAGTGACGACGTTTTTGATTGATTCGCGTCTGATCACTCAAAACAATCCAAATCATCATTATAAAAATGATCAAGAACATTTGAATTCTGGGATTGTTATGGGGGAATATTTTTTTTTATCGGGGTCATGTGATTAATGAGAATAAGATCACAATATGAGGAGATAAAATTTGAACTTTCTTTCATCTGCGCTGTCAAACAAGTTTGTTACGTAACTGAGAAAAAAGCCAATCTAGTCTCACTTTCTTCAAATTACAAAAATACTCGAATTTTCTATTCAAAAAATAATTTAGAAGATTCTCTATTGCTTAACACGATTGCAATTACTTATCAAATATAATTTTCGAATTATTCATATGTTTTTTCTAGAAAACAATACATCATCATGTAATATGCTTTAGTATAATATGCGTGACATTATTAATAAAGGGAAAGGGAAAAATAATTCTGATCTTTACGTTTTCTTGTTGAGAAAGATTATAACATCCTGATGTGAACTTTACCCACAAGAAATATCGAAACCATGCAAAGGACATTTGAAAACTTATCGTAAAAGCTTCCATGGAAAGTCTAGATACATGCAAACTATCATATAATGTACTATAGTGTTATAAGCTATGATGAGTAGTATTTCATTCTGGGAATGGTTTCAGAGATTGACAAGCATGGCTACTCGATTTGTCTTGTCTGGACTTTTTAACAGTTGTATTAAAAAAATTCATCTACATGAGTTAATAAAAAGAAAGTTTCGCTCACATTTTACGCCGCAACTAAGCAACAATCGAACAATTTCGCATGCTTGTCGATTTCTTAGAAATATTTGCAAAATAGACATCCATGCTAGGAAAGATATTAATGTACACCTTTCATTGTGTATAGCCATAAGAAAATTGACAAGTCTTCACGTTCATTTGAAAAAAAAATATCAAAAATAGCGAAACTTTTTGAATATAAAATAAAGTAAATGAATTAGTGTGTTTTATCATTAGAATAATTTTAGAAAGCAATGTTCAAAAAGTAATGAATTATAAATTACATCATGATATTATTAAAGTAGAAAAATTATAAGAAATACAAATCAAGATAATGATTGATTTTGAATTTTCATGTTCATTTTATTAAGTATGAATGAATATAAAAGTACTCTATTGCCATACTTCATGGTACTTTTTTATATGATTAATTTTTTTGTCAAAGCGTTTTAAAGTTTAAAATCAGTAGAAAACTGTTGAATGATTTAAAAATTAACTATTTAAAACTAATTATTGTTATGAAAATTTTTTATTATCTTAAAATTAATATTTATCCATTTTAAATTAATTTGAAAGCATCAGAGTTTGTGTAAAATAATTTCGGAATTTCTGTGTTTAATGAAGAAAAATATTCATTATTTACAGTATCAACAAGATTTAGAATTGTCACAAATATTATTCTATTTGGACGAAGGCTAAACAAAGTTTATTTGCCTATAACAACAATCGGGCTTGCCAAAACGATTCTCTTAAATATATTCGTTAATCCGGAAATTTTCAATGATAATATTTCTAAATAAATCATTCAGGAAATTAATGCTGGAATATTTTGAGATTGATAAATGGAATACGAGAATTATCTAAATCTCTAAGTAA
Source organism: Argiope aurantia (assembly GCA_026543865.1). Classification (NCBI taxonomy): domain Eukaryota; kingdom Metazoa; phylum Arthropoda; class Arachnida; order Araneae; family Araneidae; genus Argiope; species Argiope aurantia. The sequence goes on from JAPMOR010057646.1 coordinate 236,834, forward strand.
CGGAAAATAAGACTGCATTTTGATAAATCCATCAATTTTTGCGATAAATGATAAACAAAAGAATTTGATTGTTTGTTTCCATTGATTCCAGCTAGAATAAGTAATTAAAACCTTGTGCTTTTACTAATGTTTTTGTTAAGAATGATTCTCCTTATTTTAGTCAAAAAGATCATATAAATTTTCCTACTGTAGTAGAATGCATTTCAATTAATATACATCACCAGACAAACAAAATCACCAGACAGACAAACAAATGACAAATGCTGTTGTGGCTATTCTTAAATCTAATGTTCATGCTTCAAATGCAGATCACGATATGACTTTTACTTCAATTGATGTTACTTTACGTCAACATAAGTCTACAATTAAAAATTTATTGTGTTAGTAAAATATTCGCCTGGTAGTGGAGAGTTGAAAATTCGTCAAGAGAAGCTTTGGTGGAAAAGTAACGAGAAAATTCATTGTGTTTAGATTCTGATACTACAGAGTGTCCCACAGGATATGCAGCGTCTAATATTTACAGATTTGGACAGAATATATCAAGAAGAGTATTCTGTTTAATATTATGTATATACAAAACTTTTAGCCTCTCTTTTTTATTATAGCTGATAATGTGACATTCGTTATTAAATTATATTATTCAAAAAAATGTAGAGGTTTGCAGCCTAGACGAAACCTTTTAACATCATAATTTTTTTAGATTTATTCAACTGTCTGCATATTAACTTTAAAAATTTACTCTTAATTATGAGAACGATAAAATGCGGTCAAAAAAAATAATTCTATTTTTGTATAAATGTATTTATAGTTGTATTTAAACTATTATTTTGTGAGATTGTGAAAATTATTAACACTTTTCTTGTCTTAGTATGATAGAACATATTTTTCAATTTCCTCTCTTTTTCTATTTATATATTCAATTCGTCTTATTACAAATTCAATTCATATATAATTTAAATACGCTTTGAAAACTTTTATAACTTTCAGGAACACAAAATTGGTGCTTCTTACTGTTTCACCTAACTGGGTAAAGATAGTTTACACAATTAGGATTATCCACCACCTAACATTTGGACGGTTTACGGAGACTTCGCAATTCTAAAAAAATGTCTAGAAAAGCACCAACTACTGAATGACCTTGAAAAGTTTTGATCGATGTCTGCGCGACATGAATGAGAAGAGTTCTTTATTTCCTTTTAAATGAAAGAAATGTTGAAATATCTTAAAAAGAACACTTCTCTATCCCCCTCCCCCACCTACAAAAACATTAAAGTTTGATATATTTTTTTTCCATTTTAGAAACGATGTAAAAATTGCCTCCAAGTGAAAAATAATATTTTTATTTCTTTTGATTTATTAATGAAATCGTCTCCTATATCCGGAAGAATTCGGGAAGATATCAATGAAATGATAATTTTTTTATACCTTGATAGAACCTGATAAGAAAGTGACTATCATGAAACGTCATCTTCATTATCAAATAATTAATTGAAGTTTAATATATATTCCAAATAAAAAAGTACATGTGCGTATTCTATTACACATGTTTTTTGAAAATTGGAACGGGTATTCGGAGTGAAAAAAAATTAACTTTAATATTCAGACTTATCAGGTTGGCAGTGTACTTGAAACTGTTAAAATTAAAATCAGGTGTCACTTAAATTTTAATTAATAATACAGACAAAGATTTAGATTTTCTTTTTAAAGTGTACTTTTTTTTTTCGTAATTGTATGAGCTTATAAATCAACAAATAGACATCACAAACTTTGTATTTGGGTATTTAGAATGCATTTAAAATGTTTACGATTTTTTTAAAACTATTTTGCGTTTTAAATTATTTTATTTCCATGCCTAAGATACTTTTTTTTTATGAAATCAAATTAATATTTTTTTACTAAATTAGTATAATAATATTTTTTACTTAAAAACTACTTGAATACATTAAATTGAAAAAAATCACAATATTTGGTCTAGTTTCGAAAAAGGAGGAGGCCTCGAAATACATTTTGTAGGGCCTCTAAAGGGCTTTATTTGACATTGTTCAAAACTGTCAAAATCGTAGAAATCCATCAGAATCTCGGATATAATATATATAAAATTTAAACATATTTTTTAGCAAATAAGCGGCCGAAGAGAAGACACTTTTGGATTTTTAATTTCTATTTATTCCATCCCGAGAGGCATATTATGTACAAAGAATAAATGGTAAGAAGTACGTCATTCTACATTGTGACACAAGTACAAAAGAGACTGAAATTTTTCCCTCAGTGACTTTATATATTATGAGATTCTGTTAGGGATTCCTTTGACGCATGTCTATTTAGGTAAGAGAAATTTAGATATATTTAAAAGAATGTTCTAAGCATTAGGGATTTTTATCCCGTCACTCGGAGCGTGAGAAATTGCTCCATTATGGAGCTCGTATAACACTAATTAAATAAAACAAAGGTGGAATTGGACCAGGAAATAAGAAAATATTTTAGAATGAAGTTAATAGGGTTTAAATTAAGATAAAAGTATTAATTTAGATTTTAATTATATTTGAAAAAATCATTGCAACACACACACCAGAAGAGAGAGAAGACACTTTCGAATTTTAAACTTCACTTTATTCCATCCCGGGGGGGCATAATTTATGTACAAGAAGTGTGGACAAAGCACGTTCGTTCAAAGCGTGGAACAGGAGCGGAAAGAGAAAGGAGCTGATGAAATATTTATCTCCATGATTATATAATGTGGGATTTTGAAAGGGATTTCTTTTGAAGCGTCGATTTAGGTAAAGGAACTATAGGGATCTTTTAAAACAATGTGTTAGATCGACGCATTTTATTCCTTCACCTGGGAGTGTGGGAACTTGTCGATTTCAGCAATTTTACAGAGCTTCTATTGCATTAATTAAATAAAAAAAAAGGTGGAATTGGATTAGGAAAGAATAGAATATTTTAAAATGAAGTTAATGTAGGCTGAATTAAAATAAAACTTTGAAAATTAATTAGGATTAAATTAAACTTAAAATGCCACTACATATATATATTCTTATTACTATTTTCTCTTTCTATGGTATTTCTTGCATGAGAAAACCCAAATTGCGTGCAGCGACTTATTTTAATAATAAACACAAAAGTTTTCTTTGCAAACTTAATGCAGCCTATTTGTCTGAGTTATTCGATGTTTGCCCAGCAAACAAACATCGAATATTTGTACTGTCACGCTTCAAAAGGCACTTTTCGAATCAATGAACTGTTTGGAAGAAATATTTTCCCTTCAGTATTTCAATCTACTAATCAGCCCAATGGGCTTGGAAAATACGTATAAACAAAGGCGTACGTGCGAATTAAGTTTGCGCAGTTACTGATATCAATGGTTAACGGTAACCTTAAAGTGAACTCTATCTAGTTCGGTGCGAACAGCACGTTTACAAGGGGGAGATACGGGGGTCAGTTCAGTTATCCGGAGTGAAATACCCACAAACATTTGTTTATCGTGCATTCTATTTACCGAATTATTTATCAAAAAAGTTTCCGATGATCAAGTGATTCGGACATAGCGACCTATGCTGTAGAAGGTCATTTTTGTGCGATAATAGCTTTCTACAAGTATAAAAGACAGAGTCGGAATCGATCATTCAGTTTGTTCCGAGTTTGGTAATAATATTTGCCTTGGCAAGCCTTGATTTGAAAAGTCAAAGATTTGTAAAATCATTCAGGTATGAAATTTCAATAGTTAATTTTTATTGATTTTATACCTTGATATTCTCGTTAGCGGCTAAAGTATAGATTTTATTTTTAAACTTTAAATATATAAGAATGCGATTTTGTCATTTTTTGACATATTATTTTCTTTAAGATGTCTATTCTTCGAAGTTATAAACATTCCTTCCAGTAATTCCAGTAACATTCCAATTAAGATTTGTTTTAATACACCATGTTTTCGTAGTTCTTTTTTTATTATTTTTATTTTCCAATTATCGTTTTCTATGAACGATTTAAAGTTTTCTTTATTTTTACATTATTGTTTATATTGAAATATAAATTAGTTTTTGGAAAGAATATTTAAAATATTGCACTGCTTTCATTTAACAGTTTTCTTGCATTTCAAATTTTGTTTCTTTTGTCTAATTGATTTGTTTTTTTATGATAATAATGCAACTTATAATTTAATTCTAAGATTTTATTTCTATTTTTCTATTGCGATTCAGCTTCGAATAATTTTAAAAAGAAGTACGAGGTTTGACAGATATTACTATTTTTCTTATACTTCAATTTTAGTACCAATTTTACTTTGATGAACTTTTAAAATTTAATTATATATTTCATTCAAGTGCTTGCTATTTTTTTTATAAATATATTGCATTTTGTATTTCCTTCATTTAAAATTTCCTGTTCCTTATAATTTTTTGAAATTTTCCTGATGTAAAATATCATAAAATTATGAGGAAATATTATATTTTAAAGTATTTTTATTCACCAAAATCTCTCTAAAAAAATATCGTGTTTTATATATAAAGCTCCGTTGTACATCAACATTAGATATTTTTTAAAAATCAATAAGAAATGAATGAAATGAAATAAAATCATTTATTAATACAGATGCCAATAAAATTTCAGAATAAATGTTTATTAAGTGCCCATTAAATTCAACAAAATAAGATCTGAATTTGAAGATTAGTTTTCATCTCGCGATAGATCAACACAAACGTTATAAAAATATAATTCACAGAAAACTTTATTAAAATAAAGGACGATTTAAATTTTACTTAAATTCAGTTATTCACAGCTTTTTTCATTTCTCATAAATAATATTTCTTCATTTCTCATAAATAATATTTCTCATAATTTTCTGGAAACTTCACAAATGATGATATTAGATTATTTGTATGTTACTAATATTACCTGAATAAAAAAATTTAACTTTTTTTTTCCCTAAATACCCACAAACAATGTAATGTTTTCCTATAATTTTACATCATATGATGAAAATTTGTATATCAATCAAATGTCACATTTACCATAAATCATAAACCTATATCGGCGGATCATTATTATTCAAAACCTTCTATATTCACTTTACGGCAACTTCGGCGCTGAATAATAAGATTTTTATCAAAAAATCCCTATCTTCAGAAAGAAAAAAAGGAAATAATGATCATCAGATGTCTTTCAAGGTCATGTACACAGCCTTAGATGACTACCCGATCCCTTACAAAAGGACCCTACAGAAATTTCGTTGTACCAATCTAACCTTCGACTTTGACGTCACTGAAAAATACAAGGCGTTGATTTCTTTTTCTTTTACTTGTTGATCCTCCAAAACTAGTTTTTCCCTCGTGGTCGGCCTTCTTTTATAAATAAAAAGCTCGCTCGGAAATCGTAGAGCGGTATACATTTCACCGAATAGCTTAGGTTATGTTTTAAAAGCACTTTGGATTAAGGTCTTATTGGCTTGTACGAATCGCTTGCTAAGCTCGATTAGTAGCATCTCGTCATTTCCCAAATGATACCACGATTTTGAGAACAATAACAAACTTCGCCAGTTGTATTTGAGTTTCGCTTCTTGTATTTGTTTTAGGTAAGTGTGCTTATGAGTTTTCTTTGATTTCAGTGTGATTTCAAATGAATTCATTTCACAAAAATGTTGCAATATCAAATACAAACTGATAGAATATATGTAAAATTTGTAACTGCATTCTTTTTTTTAAAATTATTTTTTGGAACTTTTATTTTTTTATGAGAGTTAAAAGCTTAAATATTTTAAGCCACGCAATTTTTATTTCGTGTTTAAAATTTTTCATTCAAGAAACAAACAAAATTTTTTTTTATTAGAATATAAAATAACTCTTTTTTTTATTTTTGTAAATGCAATGTTTTGTTTTTTTATTTGTTTTTTTTATCGTAGTCACTAATATATGTTCTTTTAATTTTTATTTGCATTTTTTAAATGTCATTATAAATTTATACCGATTGTATGTGACAAAATTTGCTATAATTTTAGATAAATTTATGAAATAGAATTTTTCAAAACTTTCTTAATTCCCTTAAAAATTAAAATCTACTTTAAAAAATGTAAAATGTTAATATGGTAAAATATGGTAACGTTCATCATTGGAGATATGAAAATATTTTAAAATGATTATACGATTAAAAGCCCAAAATTTTGGTATAATGAAAAGGTAAAAAAATGTACTTGAGAAAAAAAGAAAATGGTATTTAATTTTACTGATTTAAAGAACTATATAAATAAGTAATAATATAAAATATTCCTAATAGTATTCAGATGTCTTACTTGTGTTAATAAATCACACTGTCAAACAATATCGGGACACATTTTCGGAAAATGTGCTGATTAATTTTATAATTTTTTTAATATTAAAATATTTTAGTCTATATTATGTGATAAATATTCTAAAAAAAATCTCCTAATCTTGCTTTGCAATGGCCATTAACTTATAAACAGTTGCAAAATAAGGAAATTCAAAGGCAGATACATAAATAAGCAAATGGTATTTAAAAATCAAAAGTACCTATATGATTGATTTTAATAAAATAAAATCGACGCGTTTTACATATATCTGGAAAGTTCTTTTTCTCTTAGTATGTTTTCCGTAATGGATTTGAATATTGGATAGAAATTTTCTAATCATTTCCATAGATCTCAAAACTTATCAAGATCTTTTAATTAGTTTATAATTTGAATCATTGCGAAATACCAAATAATAATAGTTTATTGCAATAACTTTTTAATTAAATTGAATTTGAAAATTTTTATTATTTATAAAATTTAAAATATTTTACTAATAGGATTGGAGGTTATTTTAACCAAAACAATGTATTTTGAATTTTTTTTTTATCTCTCTTGGAAATAATGTGCAGAAGTTCTACATTTATAGGAAAACATCACGCTAACATTTAACATGAGTAATGGATTTTTATTCCTCTGTGAAATCCAGTCTTTTATTTACCATAGATACATTTTGTTGACTCGGGCATAATATTAGATTTTTTTTCTCAAAGAAGACGAATTAAATATCATACATGCGCTTGTTTAAACAAGATGTATTATTGTTGAAACCGCTTTTAGCTTTCCAAAAGCTAGATTCAATTCAATAATCGCTAACACAGATATAACGCATTCGGAACGATCACGTTATTATTTTTCTTCATAAAATATTTTGTTTCCTTTCTAAAGATCTTATACAGAATAACTTTACCACGAAGCTTTAATAAGTAACATATTTTTGGTGCAACAAAATGAAATTTGATTTTACCATTACAAACTTGTTGAACCTAATCTTTCCGAAGTCATTTATCGTCGAGAATGTTTACAAGCATATATGAATTGTTTTAAGTTTAATTCTTATTTCCTTAATGTTTCCAGAAGGTCAAACGGTAAAATAATTACTCGTTATGAATACAAATAAAAGGTCTTGCTACTTTTTTTCCCCTCTCACTTTTCCTTGTTTCATTCAGAAACTTATTCTATTCTTTTCAAAGGACAGTGCACTTACAGTTTCATTATAAGACCTCACGTGCCTTCAAGACCTCATATCCTTTATGTTCCTGTTTTCAGTTTTAAATTAGAAGTAATATGAGAAAATTCGATGCTTTGTTATTGGGATTAGGAATGGAATTGTTAAAGATGACATTTAAAGTACAAACGTATTTTGTGAAGGCATTTCATTGGATTGAAAATTACTAGGTAATTTGACCGTGAAAAGTTGATAAACGTTTTAGTGATGAACATTGAAGGACTGCAGATTTGCCTATACATTTGAACTGTCTTTGGAAATCGGGGATTTGATCAATCTCTGAAAGTTAAGCGAATTCAATGACATTTTCAAAATGCGTAAGTGGGATTTTTATTGAATACTATTTTAAGAAATAGTTAGCATACAGTAAAAACATCAGGACTGAACGAATATTCCATTTAGTATAACTGAAATATGAAAAGACCCAAACCCTTTTTTGTTAAATATTTTAATTAATATAGAAATTTAAAAATATTTTCAATGATTATGATTTTACAAATGATATATAGGAAATTACTCTTTATTATTTCTTTCATTTGAAATTAAACTTAATTCTGTTAAAACTGAAATTTAAATATTAATTTAGTGCTTTTCTGATTTAAATCTTATTTCATTAAAACCTGTTAATTTAATTGTGAGCATATGTAGATAATATTAGACAACTGGTTAGTGAAAGGTGTATGGACAAAACAAAATAAAAAATATTATAAATTTGGAAAAAAAATAAAAAAAAAAATAAATAATTGATTTATTTATAAATTCACTCATAGTTTAGTAATATTTACTATTTTAAAATAGAAAATTGTAATTCATATAATTGCTTTTCGTTTGTGTTTCTAAATGTGTGTATTCAAAATATTTCAATCATGCATTATAACTTTACATGGGAATGACAAAGCGTCAAAAGTAATATTGTTTCAGCACAATGTCAGCCAAACCATTTCAAGACCAGAGTTTTAATTGAAATTAAGCATTATCTTTAAACTTTCTATAGTATTCTACACTCCATAGATTTCTATGGAGTGTATTATTTTCAATTTAAATCATCCATAACAAGCGTTTTGATAAAGGCTGCACTGAATCTTTTAACTAAAGAAAAATCAACTTAACTGACTCTTATTTTGTGTATCATAAAAAATACTTCAAATACAATAAAAAAAATATTCTATTTTTTTTTCCACGTAAATTTTTTTTATTTAGACTTTTGTGTCTTGGCATTTACTTATTATCAGATTCAGATTTTAGAGTGCGCAAAAGTTTGGTTAGATTGGAATTCCTTAAGTTTTGTGTGGAAATAGTTAATTAGAACCCGCTTTCTAGATTTGACCTACACTTATAAAAAGACATGTATGATTATTATCAATATTTCGAAATTATTAATAAATTATGAAGCTTTATAACTGGATAAAGGAATTTCTAAAAATTATTTTGTGTGAAATTTTTCTATAATTCCGTAGAAACATGATTAAGAATAAAACGTAGTAATATAAATTCCTTTATCAGCTCAAATAACAATTATTAAAAATGTTTACACTGGCCCATTCAAAATTCAGACTCATGTATGATATTTTAGATGGAATATCTTTTGAAATTTCCAGTGAATAAATTAAGCATTAAATAAATGCAATTAATTTTTCGATGTGCTCTGATGTATTCTCCATTGATGCATTACCCTGTGCTCTGGTGTAAAGGCAATTAGAATAGATCTCAAATTAATTATATTATTTTAATACATAAAAATAGGACCAAGACAAACATTGCATTCGCCAGCAGTGCTCAATCAATTTAAGGGAGGTCATAATTTGATCATTAATTTATGTTTATCGTATTCAAAGAATACTGAATGCCGTAATCATAAAAAAAAAGAAAAAAAAAAAACAACCTTGAGAATTTTGCAAATTCTTATGTTTTCTGAGAAGAAAAATGTTTTGTCAAATTTAAGCGTGACCCAGATTTGAAAGAACTATAAATGAAATTTGATTTTGCCTTTAAATAAAATTTTTGAGCAGTAATGAAGGTTGTTTTGCTGTGTCTTTGTGGAGGATATAACTTGAAATCACAAATAACTTGAAGAATAAAACTATACGGATTGTCTTTAAAACACATTTATAGGCCCTAATGAAGTTTAGAATTAAAGGAAGACTTCTATTTATGTGAACGTGTATAGCACAGATTAAAATGGTAAAATACAAATAGGATCTGGCATACTGCTTTTACAAAAAATGTTGAGCTATCATGAGATTTTAAATAAGTTTTATCAAACAAAAAAGAGACACTTCTAATATCGAAAATATTGCAAATATTCTGTTATCTGGCCTATCTAATAAAACTGGTTTCAAAATATGGCAAATTACTTCTTTCTCGAATTGATTAAATTGTAAAACCTACTTCTCACCGAAAATAACATGAAAACTCCGTTTCCTTCTCCATCCGATGAAGTTAATTTCAAAATGTGCCAAATTGTTTATCTCTCAAACGGATCAAATTGTCAAATATTCTCTCTCACCGAAACTAATATGAATACTCAGTATAATATTATATATTATAAACTTTATAAACTTTATAATATTATAAACTTTAATACTCAGTTTTCTTCTCCATCTGATGAAGTTAATTTCAAAATGTGCCTAATTGTTTATCTCTCAAATGGATCGAATTGTCAAATATTCTCTCTCACCGAAACTAATATGAATATTCGGTCTCCTTCTTCATCGGATGGAGATACGATCGGCAGCATCCGATTAAGCGAAAACAAAACATACCAGCCGGTTGGTATACGGAAAAGAGCCAACTGTAGTCGAAACACGTGTATCAAATGGTCACGTGCGCCTAATCCTAAACACTTCCTGTTCTTCCTTCAGTCCGGCAAAAAAATTTTCGTGTCACGGGAACACTTTTGTTTCTCAGACGAGGCGATGTTTTGAACTTTTTCTTTTTCAAAACAGGTAAAGCCATCTGCGGCATGTTTTCATTTCGCTAAAGAGACATGATGTCTGCGAAACATATAATTCAGACATGGGGGGGGGGGGGGACGAAATCTTCTGGAGAGAGACGCAGGGAAAGGTGAAAAAAGAATAAATTGCAACAGAATCTGATTTTGAAATTAATCGTTACAGGAAGTCATTCTGTTAACTCTTCCGTTTCACAATTTGAAACTGAGAGAAGATGAAAAAGTTCATACTTAAAACTCGCGTGCCAAGCAAACTTAATTGAAGGTTTCAAAACAAATGCTATTGTTTAAAGGGGAAAAAAATGGTCTTTTGATTTCCAGTTAAGAATCAATATTTTTAGAAAAATGTGGAAACTTTAAGCGAAAACTGTATTTTGATTTTCGATGTCCAATAACACCATTAAAAAAATAGATTTCTAAAAATCATGTGTTAATGGTGCATATTATTTATTAAAGTTATATATTAATAGAAAGATAATTTTACCAAAATTATAAACCTCAGTTTTTATGAATTTTGTTTAAAAAGATAGTTATAAAAAATAATAAAAGTTCAGAAAAATTTAAAATTTACAAAATTTGTCATAACTCACTATTCTTATATGTCAATTCTTGCACATTAATTACCAAAGTAACACAGATTGGTGTACAGTATTTTACATTATTTTATATATATTATTCAATATTAAACAATATTATACAATATTGGGATTATTGTTTAATATATAGAATATTGTACAATATATGTGTACTACGGGAATATGGCATCGTAACCTCTCTTACGCATTTCACTGTGATTCATCGAGATTTTGTGTTTCATGTAGTTTCAAATATAGAAATATGATTCTTTTTAACTATCTTTAATTACTTTTACTCTCAATAAAAAAATTCATTTAATAGGACAAATAAATTTTCAATGAGTTTTGTGTTTGCTTTATTCGCTTTCTTTTTGCAATCATGCAATATTTACCTGGAAAATGATTACAACATGTTCAATACGTATTATTCTTAAGTATAAAAGCTACATTAATTTCGAGAAAATTTTATTGGAAATTTTTTTGGGGTATTTTTAAAAACAACATTTGTGATTCATAAAATTAGTAAATGAAAGATAAATATTGAAAGACTCATATTAAATGAAAGAATAAACCCAACACTCTTAATAACAATTATATGATTCACAGAGAATAATATGTAATTTTCAGCTGTGATGAATGCATTAATAGAAGAACATCTATGAAAATAACTTAAATTACTCTTTAAATATCCGTTCTCATTGACCACGTTTAAATAAAAAAGTAATTGTTTCTTATTAGTTTATAGACAACTGCATTTTTTAAAATCATATCATTTGTGAGATTAAATAAATGTGGATGAATAATCATTTTTGATGAAATTCTATTAATAAACCCAACATTCTTAATAACAATTATACAATTCATTGTGAAAGATAGGGCCGCTGTGGCACGATCTCGGCTTTGGAACCGGAGGTTTCGAGTTCGAGACCTGATTCCACCAAAGAACCGTCGCGTAAGCGGATCTGGTACACAAATCCCGCCAAATCCGTCCGGACCAAACGTCCTCTCGCCGATGTGGAGAGTGGGGTGCCAGCTCAGGTGTCGTCCTCGATCTTTGACCGCGGTTCGAAATTACGTGGTCCGTCCCGAAATTACCCTATTGTTGATTTAAAACGGGACGCTAATGTAACTAAACTAAACACTGAGAAAAATAATATTTTCAGTTATGATGAATACATCAGTAGTTGAACTCTATAAAAATAAACTAAGTTTTTCTCTAAACATCCGTATTCATTAACTACGTTCGAATACAAAAGTAATTATTTCGTATTAAATTAAGCAAGTTCTGCTGCAATTTTTAGGATTATAACAATCAGAAGATCAAATAAATAAGAACGAATATTAAATAATATAAATTTTACAATTTTATTTGAAGATTAATAAAAATGTTCCATCAAACTTAAGAATACTTCTTACGGGCTTGCACAAATATGCTATTAATGTGATTCCTATTCTTCTATACCAAGTTGAACTTTTCCGATAATTAAATGCAAACGCTATCGCATTAAATGCAATGTTTTTAGATCACCACAAATAATTTTTATGTAATGCGCGTTTATTTTTGTTGTTTTTAAGAATTTTGATTTGAAATTTAAATTACGTAAATTAAATTTTATGGAACTTTTGTAATTACCTTTTTCTTTTGTCTTATTTTTTAGAAATTGAAAATGAGTGTATTGTCTTTATGTTAGGAAATTCATGCTCATTAAGACAGCCAAATATAAAGGAAACACAAATTTTTGAAAAAAGAATCCATATACATACTTTTTTAATTAGATTTTTCAGGAAAGTTTTTGAAAATACTTTTCCTGTATATCTTTTCTCATACAAATTTCAGAAACAGCAGAAGACGTCTTTTTGGTAGATGACATTAATTCGAATTGAATTAAAACTACCTTTTTAAATCAAAAATATCCTTTTAATTAAAACCAATAAACCATTTATAAAATCTGAAATATCAAAATGCTTCATTATGAAATGTAAGCTGATGTACTATATCGTTTCAATTTTTTTTTCTCAGAAATTAAAAGAACGAGGATACAATAAATTTTTATGTGAGTTACGGTTAATGATGAGGAAATTTTATTAAAACGCATTGATATTTATGTAATGTGCTTTTATTAGTTATCTTTTAGAAATTGAAAATGAGTATATTTTCTTTATGCTAGGAAAATAATTTTCATTAACTGAAAACAGCTAAAAAATTTAGAAAGCACAAATTTTTGAAAAAAGAAAAAAAAGTTACAGATTAAACGTTTTGGAAAAAATAAATTGATAAAATTTTTCTCTTTATTTTTGAAAGTTTACAGAAGAAATCATTCCGGTGAATGACATTAATTCTAATTAATTAAAAAACTATATTTTTAATTCAAATAAATTAATGTTTTATAAAACTTTAAATATGAAAATGTAAGAAATATAATCATGTTTGTAGATGTTTACGCAACATAGAGTATCAATTCGTTTTTCAGAGACTAACAAACGATAAAATTAATTTTCATGTGAGTAAAGGTAAGAATACATGCAAGTAATCGATAACTTACAAAACTCAAGATTTCGAAACATATCACTCCGCAGCCTAATTGATATTTGAAGTAAATTTGTGAAAGTAAATTTATAATTGCCCTATTTCTAACCAGAAGAGGAAAGTTTTTGCAATCGCATTTTAATAATCATTAAATGTCGTAACGAATCATCTCATAGTGTAACTTACATGTGAGACGGTACATGAAATTCTAATATAATTGAATTGAGAATATAATTTCTTTTGACGTCGATGGAAGTAAAATAATTCCGTAGTTGAAGGTAAAAAGTAAGAAATATAACTCAAGTTATAAAAGATAGTTTTCTGTTTGAAGGTTATTCGAGTTCAAAACTAAAACCGCATTGCTGTCCCTGAACTTTTGAAGGTTTCTCAGGCGATTAATTTAATGATATTAATTTCATGATATGATGTATTACTTGCTGATTTAGCTTCAAAGACATAAATTGCTCAAGTATTTTAGAGGACATTAGTTTACCTAATTCTAAGCATCATTTTACAACATTAAAAACCTTAACCTGAACATTATTGTAATCACGTTTAAACTTCTAATAATAGTTAAAGAAAACTATCTCTACAAGTAGTTGCATAAACTATTAAAATTTATTCTATGAAAAGCTGGAAATTTTATAATAAATAAAATGCAATTAGCTTGCATTTTATTTATTGCTTTGATTTCTCATGGCTATTTGAAATATATATATGTCATTAACAAAATTAATTGTAGTCTAGGGTAAGCAAATATTCGCTAATCGTTTTTTCATATATTAAATAAAATAACTAATTTGCTTTTCTAATAAGAAAAATATAATGATTAATATTGTTTTAATGTATTTCAATGACATTCTTTCATTTAAATAAATGAAAACTTGATTATATTTCCCTTTTTTATATGTATGCCAAGGAATAATATTTAAAAGGCCAAAAAGAAACTTATCGAATCGGTAATTTTTAGTCTTGTGCATTTAATAAGTAATTTTATGCAATTATATAAGATATTTCTCGATGATAAAGAATAGAGGTTTTTTTTTCGTTCAATAGTTACTAAATACAGAACAACATACGTGATATAAAAAAAAATCGATCTTCATAAGTATTAAAAAAACGCTTTACACAAATCGATCATATTTTATAATTTTTACCTGCTTTTATTCAGGCTATATCCATCTAATATTTTGTGAATTCTGATCTATTTAATAATTTTATATAAAGTGCTAGTTTTATTTTATGCATTCAATCATGAAATTGTGTTACTTGTTAGAAATCAAATTCTCGCATGCATCGAATTATATTTTCAGAAGCATCTCATTTGCATTAACTCACATAGTGTTAGAAATTTTTGAAGAATTTTCTATATTAATTGCTTTTAATTTAAGAAAATTAAGCAAATGTTTTAATAGATTAATTACTGATTGTTTCATTTTGTTATTGGTTAACTTCTAAATTTTCTATTTTTACATCACTCTGGGAAATACAATTTTCTCTTATAGCTTTAAAATTCTTTAATTATTAATAGCTTTATGAATAAACATTTTAATTGTTTAAAATAAGAATTTTTATTTTATGCTTTACTCTCGTTTTTTCCTTTTAAAATCGATGTCCCATCGAACAAACATCTCGTGGCTTTTTCATCAATATATTTTTTTTATTTGAAACGTATATACTTTCCGACTAAGAAACTTGATAATTTCATGATCATTTTCATGAAATAGATTACAACTTTATAATAAGTTAATTTTAAATATAGCGATTCATGAATACTTGATATAAATTTCTCTTTCACTCCAAATTTACTTTAAATTGATCGCTTAAACTATTTTTATATTTATTATCCAGAATTTTGTTTCATATTTTTATATTTATTATTTATCTCACTTTAAAAATTTGTGAAATGTGCTCGTGTAGATTAAAATTTAGATATGGGGCAAGTCTTGTATTTGTTTTTTTGTATTTGAATTTCTCATCGGCAATGACAAAACATTCTTTTTTTTTGTCTTTTTAGATAAAACGTGATATAAATCAATAGCAAAATGATTATCCCAAAGGACGGACACTATCCCTTCTTGGCTGATGCTATACCTGAGGAATTCAAGAAGAAAGCGGAAGCAGAACTTTTCGAAAACGACGCAAGCAGAATATCAGGCCTTCAACAACTCAGAGAATGCGTTCTTAGTAAGTTTTAAATTCTTGAATTACAATCAATTGATGATTTTGGAAAAACTGTAACGTAATAATTATTAACACCCACACCCACACTGCTTATGAAATAGTTTACTACATTAGAACAACCTAAAATTAAATAAGATCTATGAAATTTTTCTGATATTTTTGTTGCCAACATTAAAAAGAAAAGCGCTATGAAATTTACAGAAATACGACAACCTATCATGAAAAAGGACATTTAGAATGCATTTTGGAGTTCTTAGTTAAAAAAATTTCCTTTTAAGAAAATGAAAAAATAATTCAAAATGCATAGATTAACGAAATTAATATATACTCTGTGCGTTATAAATAATATACATTATGTAAATTGCGAAAACTTTGAAATTTTTATGCCCATCAAATATCGGTATATTCATAATCTTTATAATTCAGTGTTAAAAATGAAACGCAATGAGCAGTATATTAAATAAAAATGCGATTTTCTGGGGGTTTAAAAATATTATTTTCTAGAACCTTAAATATGTTTTTTAAAGTAAATATTGATATGTATTAAAATCTGCTCAGAACTTTAATTTTTATTCATCTAGAATACGTTTATAAAGATGTTGTTTTGAAATCAATATATCCCCCGATTTCTTGATCCATCTGAGTTCCGAAATTTACGCAGGCAAGCATTTCACAATGCAAATACCACTATTTTTACGTTTTCAAAATTTAAGTACGATTTTATTGATAAATTTCAGATAAATGTTGATACTGTGAGTAAAGCGCCATCTGTCGATGAGATAGGAAATTGCTTTTAGGATTTCAGTATTTTAACATTAAAGCATTATGAAATCCATTAAAAAATAACAAATCGAAAATAATAAAAATCAAACGATTATTAAAGACATACTCACGTTTGGGTAGTTTTGATGAAAAATATTTTTATCGAAAATATGGACATCAAAATAATGGAGATTAAATTTGAATTCCACTTGAAAACAGTCTCTAAATTCTCGTGAGAAATTGGATGTATTGTAAATCGTTTTAATTCCTGTTTTCTTAGGATATTAGTATAACATCTCACTCTTGTACAATTTCTCTTTGATGTTCATAAAAATATTTTCTATTTTTATTCACATTAATAAAAGCGTGATTTTAATTTCTTTTTATTTATATTGTTGTATTTTGTTATGTAAATGTTTTATTATTTTATTCAGATGAAAAAGATCTTGATTGCCGCACTACAGACGATTTCCTGCTGAAATTTCTTAGAGCCAGAAAATTTAACATTCCAAAAGCATTCAGTTTGTTAAAGAAACACATGGCTTTCAAGAGCAAAAACAAAGATATTTTCACTGGCTTTGATTATGATGTCATGTCGGCTGTCATCAAAGAGAAAGTATTTGGCTTCCTCCCACACAGATGCGAAGATGGCTGTGCGGTTTTAGTTGTTCATTTGGGTAAGTACTTATTTCAATATTTAACATTACATGTCGGTAAGAAATTCCTTTCTTTTTTTTTAAAGCATAGTTAATGTAGTCCATTTTACAAATTTTGATTCATTAGTTGTTTTGCAAATATCATGATTAGTTCTTAATTGATTAGTTGTTTCGTAAATATCGTGCTGCCATCTATTGTTGCTCAGAAAAAACTGCGATATTAAATTAATTCTAATTATTTTTAAACTGGTCATGGCGCCATCTATCAATAAAGTTTGAAAGTTTTAAATTCCATAATACCAGGAGGAATGTATTTAAACTGGATACATAGTATGATGAAATTTTTCCAGCGGAATATGAAATAAATATCCTAGTTGCAGTTGCCGTTTAATAATAAAATGCATTTTATGAATTTTTCTGTGATAGGGAAATACATCTCATTTATGGATCACAGAAAAAAAAAAAAAAAAAAAAAAAAAAAAATTCCTTGCAGCAGAGTAGTTTTTATTCATAATGTAAGAAACTCTGTAATCAAATTAAAGTAAAACATACTATTTCACAAAAAATATTTAATATTTCAAACCATTGTAAGTTTTAGTGGTTTGTGATATATTATTACAAATTTCTGTTGTTTTAAAAATTTGACGGAGGTCGAAAGTTACAGAATATAAATACAAACTTTATTAACTAGAGACCGAAAATATCCAGCTAACAGGGATGAATAATAGATGGATGACAAGTACTAATTTGTAGGTAATAAGCACCTTTATTTAAAAGTTTTTTTTTTGTATTTTATAGCAAATTGAGGAGATTCGATTATGTTTTTACTGTTTCCTTTTTCACTACTGAATCCAAAATTCTCTAAAAATCTTTAATATTGTTGGATCACATTCGTATCAGCCCCTGCATTTTCGATTTATTGGTTTCTCATACTTTCAAATAGACACGTTAACATCAGAATCATCCTTTGACTGATTTGACCCAAGATTTGATTCAAATCTATAATTTTAATAATACATTTATTCATTTAATCTGAAACATTAGTTATTTGTGTTTTTTTAGTTATTGTTTTAAATGGATGTTGATTTAAAAAAAGTGAAAGTTGCCATTCAGATTTTGTGCAAATTATGAAGTAAAACATTTAGTGAAAAAGCGATATATTAAATCCCATGTGTTCTAACCCATCATGGTTTTATTGAAGAATCATGTTCACAAACCAACTGTCGATCAGAGATAATTCCGAAAATGAATTTCTCATATTCGATCAGATATCTGAAAAGAGACTGTTAATCAAAATCTTGTTATTGAATTTTGAAATGAAATTTTATAAACGAAGTAAACTTTTTTTTAAAATTTCTAGATAACTGGAATCCAAGCAAATTCAGCATAAAAGATATCAGCAGATCCATCGTCCTATTCTTCTACCACTCAATCCGAGATCCTCTGACGCAAATCAATGGATATAAAGTCATTTTGGATGTCAGCAGCCGGGGATTGAAACATTTACGATTCTGCACGCCGTCGAACCTTTATTTATTGTACAACGGAACTCAAGTAAGCTATACATAACCAATTGATTCCGTAATTTATTATTCAATATTTATATGATGCCACATAAAGTTATTATCCATAATTATTATGATGAATGATGAAATAAATTTTACGGTAATTTTTCTACTGGTAACTGTGATTTGAATGCTGGTAACTCCTGTTAATATCAAACTAACCAAAACTAATTATTAATCACGTTTGAATTTTTCACTTTTCAGCATCGTTTGTCAAGTTTTATCTTCAAGTAAATGGAACTGAATGTTGGAATATGGTTCAGTGTGAATCTTCAGTGTGGTTGGACATTTCGAACTTTGGGTGGACATTGCGTTCTTTCCTTTCCTCTCCAGTCATATAGCTCCTTTCTAAACGTTCACTTCAACCTATTTCTACTTCCTGGATTCAATATCTTTCTCGATGCAATATTACTGTAAATCAGAAAAACGCTTTTTGGGTGATTTATATTTTATGTTATTAATCATCAATAAATAACCTGGTAAGCTTATTTATTGGTGAAAAATTAACATATAAACAAGCAGATACAATTGATGTTTGAATTTTCTCCTTTCATTTTCTTGAAGTTTAGAATAAAATTTAATTAATTATTTATAATGTATTATTAGATTAATCAAAAATTCAAAATAAGCAAATTTTAGACAAAAATAAATCTACCATATTTTGCATACTACCATAAACAATTAATTAAAAAAATTGGTATCTTAGTGGACTGAACGGTAATAAATCGAAATATGACATATTTTAAATAAAATTTATTATTTTATTCAAATGTAATGTTTAGAATTAATTTTATGTGATAATTGGAATTTGCACAATAATCTGCATTATGAATGTTATGGATACTTAAGGTCTGTAATGAGAAAAGTATTGCAAAAGAGCAAATCTCTAAGATGAACAAGATTTACTGTTGATAAACGAATTAATTTGTGGATTACTTGAACATCTACATTTGAAGATATGAATATAAAGGAATGTTTAGAGGAATTAGATATTTAAAGAAGTTTTTTAGTAGCAAAGGAAATGAATGTGAAGACTTCCTTTAATTAGTATATGATACAATAGAATAACTTAGAAGATTTTATTTTCCAATTTAATGATTTATGTTGATTATGAAATTAAAATTTGTTAAAGAAAAAACAACATGTAGAGCCATATAATGACTGAATTCTATTGGTGATTGGGCCAGTGAAATAGAATTTGAGAGACATTTACTGGATTGAGCAGATGACAAATGAATATGACCAGAAGATTTATGCATCTGAACTTGACATTAATAAAGTGAAGACTTCATAAAAGAAATAGAATGAAGTATTACAGCTGAAAATGGAGTTATAAATTATATATCTAATGGGAGCGTTTAGATTTTTCTGGCTACAGATAAGGCCTCGTGATTTTGGATATATTTAAAAATCAAATATTTTTATTGTATGAAAAGTTTATTTGAAACAACATAAATATTGTAAAAGATTTATTTATAAAATGCTCATACATTTTCTTTTATAATTTTTCTGTAGGAATGTTTTCCTGGTCGATTCAAAGGAATCCATATCATGAACATGTCTAGAGCTTTCCAATTGGCATACACAGTGGTTTATCCCTTCCTATCAGAAAAATTGAAGAAAAGAGTAAGATTTGGAAATTTATATTTCATTACCAAACTTCTGAAAAAATATTAAGTAAATTAGATTATTAAATATTTTATTGAGATAATTGTATGTCATATCTACATAAAACATTTTAATGAAAGTATATCGACACGAATACAAATACTGTAAGCGTATGAGATGGTGTTCTGTAGAAAATTGGTGACACATTGATTCAAACATGACTTCTCAGTTATTTATAAAAATAAATCAATCTTCCAAATCCTTATTTTAGAACCGTAACTCAAAATTACTGGGCATGAATATAGGTAAATTTAAAAAAAGTAAAAATGCAATGAAATTTTAAAATTTAATTAATTTTTTTACTAAGGTAATTTTTAATTTGATTTATTAATTGCACTAAGTGATTATCTAAAAAGTTATAATTGGTATTATGTTTAAAAGAAAAAAAAACTTTTTATGCATGAGATAGAATCAAATTCCGTAGCTAAAAAGCATGAAAAAATCGCTAACTGCAAATTATTTTTATTAAGAGTATAACAATTAAAATTATTTATTACTAGCCGCCTTTGGCGACCAGCCGGTTCGCCAATATTACCGCTCGCTACAATTTTCAATTAAATATTTTAAGTAACTGGTCTCTTAATAGATTCTCAAACAAAATAATTTTAATCTTCAAATTTTGATAGTCATACCAAACTTATACTGTTGTTTAGATCGCTTCGTTCAATTTACTATATATATATGTTGCTAATTTGTTGTCATTTCAAGTAAAACTTCAACTTTAATTTAAAGTGGAAATGATGAAATTGCAATTAATATAAAGATATTTTTTAATAAAACCAAGCGTTTTATTTTATTTATCATCTTTATTGTTATTTATTATTATTATTGAATATGAGTATTGCAAACAGAATCGCTCGGTATTTAAGTCTTATGTGAAATACAAAATACTTTTCATAATTTATGTAATATCTCAAAGAATAATTCAACAAAAATTTCTCAGATTTAGCATAAAATTCAGTTTTTAGTTTTGCTTTCAAAAGGATTGAAATGAAATCAATAATAATATTTTGTTCCAGCCTACAAATATATTTCAAAAATTATGAAATCTAAATTTAATGCATTAAGGTATCATATTCTGAGAAATATTCTGGACACACCAAATTTTAAATAAATGAATGAATGTTTCTATTTTCCACGATCAACTAAGACTTATTTATGAAGTTTTGAATGTTAAAAATCTAGAAAAACTCAACATTTTCATAATTTTAGGCCAATTATTCTTAGAAACCTGCGAACTGATTGGCGTATTTTTTTTGAAACGATCGATGGAAAATCTAAAATTATCCTTTTTTTTATTGAATAGTGATATTCAATTTTCATAAATCAGTCAGTTTAAGTGATTGATTTAGTTGAATGGAAATTAACTCTTTTTATTTAAAATATTAGTGTTTCAAGAGCATTTTTTTATTCGTGATATCGACAGCAGAAGCTTTATGTAAAATCAAAAATTCGTTATTTATTAGAGCATTTATTGAATTAAGTTACATAAAATATAACCATTTTTCTATTTAAACCATTTTAGTAAATCTGTTGTGTTCGTGCGTCAACAAAAATAGAATGCAGACAAAATTATTATGAAACTAAATCTTATTACATTATAGATAATATTATCAAATTTACATCAACTTATTTTCATTCAAAATTCTAGCATCGTTTTTAAACAACAAATTAAAAGTTCCAAAAATATCACTGTTGCCAATCTGAATTTCACAACTATTTACAAAATAAAATTTATAATTATTAAAATAATCGTTTGCTACTTTTAAATAAAATATTTACGATTTATGTCGCAACAGATCTTTGTCTTACTAAAGGCTTACAAATAGCTTTGTGGCCATGATTTGAATGGATATCCTGTTCATATTAAACAAAACTTGCCTTAAAATAAAACTGATTTATTGGATTAATAATATATAGAGTGTAAAAGATCATAAAAGAATTTTTCTTGAATTTATTTTTTAGAAAAAATAATATTTCATATTTGTTTCATTTCCTACAGACACGTGACGAAAATTATATTTTTGCAGATTTCATTTCCAAAAAGATTTAATTTATTTTCCGTTAGAGCTTTAATCAATGTGATGGCAACACTTTTAAAAAAGCTATTTTTTTCTCCTGAATGCGAAACGTGCTTAATCCTCATTTTTATTTTTGACGAAAAAAATTATTGAAAAACATAGTTAAAATATTTATTTAAAAATTCATTAAAAATAGAAATTTAATTTTAAGATTAAAACAGTAGTATCATTTAAAAGATAAATTTTTTATCTTTAACTTCATGTAAAAATCTTTTTTGTGCGGTAATATTTTCGGCAGTTATAGCAGAAACACGTCAAAATTTCGCTTAATTTTTAAATAAATAAAATTCTAATTAAAAATTCCAAAAAATAACCCCCAGGTGCACATTCCCGGCCTCCAAGGTATACACATGCCAAATTTGGTAGCTGTAGGTTGAATGGTCTGGCCTGTAGAGCGCCAATACACACACACACACACACACACACACACATTGAGCTTTATTATAAGTATAGATATAGATATAGATATAGATAAAAATTTCTTAAAAGGCTGGTGATAAATATCTAAGTTAGAACGAGAGAAATAAACGTGCAAACTAGAAAGCTTCAAAAAAAAATCTTTGATTGCAAATTTTAAGTTATCATGTGAAAACATTTTTTTCGATGAATTGCTTAGAGCTAGAAAGCGATATTTGAAACTCAGAATCGAAACGGAGACGTTTTGCGTTGAACGTTGACGGTTGTGATTTAGAATCCAAATGGACACGTTCTGTGTTTGAAGTTGAGTGTTGCGATTGAGAATCTTCAACACACTGCATACGTTTACGCTTTCTTCGTTCCCCTTGTAAAGCTATTTTACGTTCATGTTTAATTCGATCAGTTTCTAATTTTACATTTACAATATTCGTTTTTGTTGATTGAAGGTTTTGTTCCGGCCTCTGTTTGCTCTTTCGTCTCCTTTCTTTTTTCTTTGCAAAGCTTCATCGGGAGAAAGCTTAGGTCGCCCCATTTATGATTTATTCATTGCCTACTTGATTTCGAGCTTCAACACTCCCCCCCCCTCCCCAACCAAATCAACATAATGTTCTTTTTTCGGTCTCGTTTCCTTTTCTCGGCTTCTAATAACATAAGTGACATATATGTGGTATCGTTCGATAGAGGACATCGAGTAGAAGTGTATCGATTCCAGTCGAGTTTTTACAAAAATTCCAGAGAGTTTTTACAAAAAAAGAGGTCGAAAACCTCGTTCGAAAATTCAAATTTTTACAACTTTGACAGCCCGTAACTCGCGAATCACACGGAGTAGCAACGTGAAACTCATATCGTTACGTGCATTTTGGCGAATACTATCCATCGATACGAGCAAATGCAATGTAGCTCGAATTTGTAAATTGCGAGACCCAACCTCAGATACTATCGAGACCCGAATTTCGGCAAAAATGTCATTCGACTCTATTCATTAAGACGAGTGTTTAGACGGGTCGCACTTGTCTCTATGTTACATAGTAGCCAAGATATAACAACTTCCGGTCTAACCGGAAGTTGATGTCATCGACATCCCGAAACCCATAGGAATTCTATGGTATCGATCCGACATTGATTTGACCAGTATTAAGAAAAATCCGCACTGCGCATACGCAATGGATCCAAAATTTTGGGGGCTTAGAGGACCCCTGGGGTTACTTCTAAGTGAAGACCCCATGACTAACGTATGTAGTTTACAAGATGTAATGAAATCCATCTGAATGCGTAGTATAGGACTACATGGGGGATCTTCTATAGCCTCGTAGGAATACTGTGGTGAAAACCCATTGTCTCTAACACATATAGTTTACGAGATATAATGAAAACCATCTGAGCATGCGCAGTAGATGATTCCATGGGGGGGGGGCTTTTATAGTCCCGTAGGATTACTATGGTGAAAACCTCATTTCTCTAACAGCAGCTCAACCTTTTAAAAACGCATCTGCTTTCAAAAAAGCATACATAATAATAATACAATACTGGTAAAAGCAGGTGAAGCAGATGGAGATGAATATTGCCATTTATGCTTTATTCATTGCCAACGCGATTTCAAGCTTCCATTATTCGTTGCCTTCAATTATTCAAAATCCCGTAACGAAAACAACATCATGTTCTCACATGATAAAAAAAATGCAAATTTATGTGCAACTAATTGACATTTCAGAAATTTGTTTTCTTATCTGTAAAATAGTTTGAAAAATAATTCATTGATCAATTCTATTTTTGACAAATATTATTTCATATCAAACAACGCGCTGATAAATTCTGAAACATTTCAATTTATATATAAAAGCACGCTTTTTTCTTTATCACCTAAACGTGGATCTGAGACGTGAGATAAAAAAAAAATTGTTTTCAAAACTTTTTATTATCGTGACAATACACGTGAATTTATAAAAATGTGGGATCTTTTACCTTTTTTTTTTCGAATTTTCTACAAATTTTCCAATACAAATCAATGTATGTGAGGTTTTATTTTATGTTTACTTATCAATGAACTTTCGTCTATAATCTGAACTTCCGTTACTGTTATAATATTTACAAACTCATCGTCGTGTTAGAAACAAAACAAAAAATAATATTATCCATGTACTATTACACGTGCCTCCTGCCTATCTATTAATAATAATCTTGTTTCTTTAAGGCTCAACTATAAACTTTATAAAATTTTATTTTCTTCCATTTTTGTTAGTTTTTAGTTGAAATATAATTGGTTCTGTTTCGTAAAAATGTGAAATCCTGCTTTGGTTTCTATCGAATTCATTTAATTTGACATGAAGAAAAATTTGAGTTCAGAAATATAGAAGCTTCATATGCTTGTTCATTATTTCATTTTTTTGCCGATAAATTGATGGCAGATAAATGTAATACACTCCCGAGTATCCGGCCTAATGTGGCGAAAGGACAGACCGGATAGGCCGGAGTTATATGAACTCATTTCTTTGCGCAATATCAGAAGACAGTTTTTATACCAAAACTCATTGTTATAATACGTATTTTCTAAGCCCTTCATTTATCTCAAACCACGTATAATGTGAACGTGACCACTACCCAGTAAATAATAGAAGCAGTTGCCGGTAATATGTCGAGTTAAATCAGAAGACTCCGTACTGGTTGTTTATTTATATTTACATACTGCACTGCAAGAATTTATTTGAGAAACAGTAAGTTAAAGGTAATAAACTGTTCACAATTTAACACGAATTCTGTACACTTCACTGTGGTATATTTAAAAAAGAATTAAGCATACCTCAAGAACAATTTACGGATCCTGTGAGTACTATGTAGTTATAATCAGGAACAAAGGCAACAAATAAGATCCGTTATACTCTGACGAAACAATGAACAACGAGCAGAACGCTGCTCTTTTCCTATCACAATTTGTATTTTGCACGCGACACGAAGGAAGAGAGTAGCAAATGCTCGCTACCAATGTCTTAGCAATGTTGCCAATGCAATGCCCTCCTCGATTAATTACGATAAAAAAACTTGGCCGGATAATACGGATGCCGCATAGTCGCGAACTGGATACTCGGGTGTATACTGTAGTTACATTCTTAGTTGTTTTTATAAGATGCCATTTAAAAGAATTCGTTTGAAAATAAGTAATCTTAAAGTAGTTATCTTCTTAACTGTTTTTTTTTTGTACCATGCTAGTTAATAGCATTTACATGTAAGTAAGATTCTTGAAGCAGTTGCCTTCCAATTATTGTATTTTTTTTTCATATTTTTTCATTAAAAAATTTATATAAAAATTATTTTTAAAGGGTTCTTTAAAAGTACTTTTTATATGATGCCATTCAAAAATATTTATATGTAAATAATATTTTTTAAACAATTACATCCTCAGTTGTTTTTATATTTCATTACATTTAAAAATACTCATATAAAAATAAATTTCTTAAGTCTTTTATATTTTTTTAAGTCTTATTAATTAATTTTACTGCCGATAATTAATATTTCTGTTTTTTATTTACTTTTCAGATCATATTTCACGATAACTACGATACCCTTCAGGAATACTTTCCTAAAAGCCTGATACCTGTTTATTTCAACGGTGAGCTCAAAGAATATGATACCATGCCATGGTTACGAAATGCTCTTAAGAGCGAAAACCTTGAACGGCTTGCTCATTGATTCGAGCATTATTCATCATTCATCATGTGATTTTCATTTTGTGATAGTTATGAGCTGTTATTTTGTGACTATTAAAACTATGGCGGGACCATAACATAGTTTACAAGAAATTGACGAACAGTTTCTTTACGCCAATTTACTGAATTCCTATTGTAATTTGTGTTATTTTTAGTATAATCGGAAATTGTAACTTAACTAATCTTTACTTGTCTCTTCTTTCAAAGAAAGTGGCATTGAAGTGAACTGAAATGATGTGACATAAAAAATTATTTTTCGTAAAATCTTAAATTAGAATTTCAATTTTTTCAGTTATCAGTTTTCAAAATATTGTAAAGAACTGATAAACCAGAGAAAAGAAAAGAGAATATATTAAATATTGCAATTGATCAGGCGTTTTTTCCCCAAAAATTTTATAGTAATTTTTCATTAATTTAAAATACTTGCCTTATTTGAATACGAATTGTGTTAGATTTTTTTATTTTATTTTGCTTCAAGGATTGATTAATTTTGTATTTTCTCATTGTAAGATTTTGAATCTTTTTTTTATTAATTAGCATGCATATCACTTATATTGATTTTATATTCGTATTTTAATACAAACAAATACGTTATAAAATGAATAAATTTTTCAATTTGAAACTGCAAGACATCAAAAATGTTCAAAAAATATAGTAGGAAATAACAAAGAATTTTGTATTGACAAATATATTGAATATTTAAAATAGTTTCTTTTATTTTTTCGTACCAATTCAGGTATTCTTAGCTTTATTATCGCAAAAATATTATTAAACACATTAAACATATTATTTTGCATTGAAAACTATATTTAATATTTAAAGTATTCTTTCATTTTTTCCTCTAACAATTGAGTTATTCTTGGGTTTATTATCGCAAAAATATTTTTAAACATGTGGATTATGGATTAGAAGTATTAACGAATGATGAATTTGTTATTAGTGAAATCTTTTAGGTCGTAATTTTCATGTATGTTTAAAAAGATTTTTTTTTTAATTTTGAAAATTTTTCAAATGCGTTGTAAATATTCATTTACTTGTAAATAAAGTGTTTTGTAAATAATATCACATTAACTCTTATATTTCGTAAATTATAAATTTTTATTTCAATTAAATTTGGTAAAAATTAGCTTTAGACTTCCACCTGTGTAGAATAATTATTGACTATTTTTTGTCAATATACTGTGATTTTACATTTTTTGTTTGGAAATTAAAGGAATAGGTTAACACTTCCTTTAAAAATGCTACCTAAGCATTATTGTTCAGTATTAAGACATTTTTAAATTATAATTTCATAATACTGAGGGTATGATAGGAAATATCTTTCTTTAATACCAAAGATTCCTATTTTGTCTTGAACGTGTCTTTATTGTTTTTGGAATGGAAAGTTTATGCTAATGGAATTGTATAATTTTTGTATTTCTGTTAACGTTTCATGAATTTATTCTTTTTTTCTGTCTTTTTTATTAACTTATTTGGATATGCCTTATATATGATTATGGCACAAATAAATTATTATATTTCGTATGAGAAAAACTGGATGTATTTTCTTTTCAATTTTCCTCTTTTATAACAAAAAATATTTCTATGAACTTACAATGCCATTTATTTAAATTGATTTCCAAATCGTCGTCCTCAAATAAATATTTAAATTAAAAAATTCAATGTTGTTCTCAAAAATCTATTTAATATATTTGAAGGGACAATATCACATATCATATTTAATTTTAAATACTATATTTTTATACTATCAAAGTATATAAAAAGTATTGGGTTGTTCGGAAAGTAATTTCGTTTTTTTTTTTTTTTTTTTTTTTTTTTTTTTTTTTTTTTTTGTGGAAATGAAGGACAGTTTTCGTATAATAAACAAGTACTTTATGAAATTATATATTGGCTGTTCCGGTCCAACACCTTTTGCCATCTTTCTGGTAGTAGCATAATTCCACGCTCATAAAATTTTGGTTTTTGCTGCCAAAAAACTGATTGAGGTGGTTTTTGACCTCCTCATTTGGGGTGAAGGTTTTACCGTCTAAAACATTTAGCGAACCAGTTCTGGCACTGGCGTACTGTCAACACACCTTCTCCATACACATCGGTCAATTTCTTTCTGGCTTGAACAGCATTTTTACCCTTTCTGTAGTAAAACAGTAAGATAAGTCAAAAATGTTGCTTATCGCTCTCCATATTTAAAAGGGCACCAACCAAAAACTACTGCGTATAATTAATTGGAATTTTTCACACACAAGCCTTGCTATATGAGCTCTCAAAGCATATAAAAATTATACTGCTTAAATGCGAAGTTGGGGGCAAAAAAATACAATTAAATCCTCTGTCGGGAAAAAACGAAATTACTTTCCGAACAACCCAATATATTCGCTTTTTGCAGTTACACAAAACAACAAAGCATTTAAAATCAAAGTATAGTTCAGCATGATGTTAATTTTTTAACAACGATTTGCTAAATGCGTAATCTCTTGGCAATATCATTCAAGTGGTTTGAACTCAAAAATGTTTTATAACCTATTTTTCTAATAACCAACATTTGAAAAGTACTGAGTGCAAAGAGAAAGAACCCATTCATCCAAAGATGGGATAATGTAAAGCTAAACGATACTAGATGGCATACGTAGTAGAAATTCGACTCATTGAAGTTCCTAAAAATTATTGAAGTAATCAAATATTATATTAATTGAAATAATATAATATTATATAATTAATACAATTGAAGGTTGTCAGAGGCCTGAGAGGTCTGACAGTGGGCAATTGGAGAAGACTTTTCCCACTTTTGACGAAAACAGGTGTATCTGATACGCTCAAAGTATATTTTTGTAATGTACAAGCTTTTCTTCAAGTTATCAGGTCTTATTGGTTTGATTCTTTTTTTGCGTCCTTTTTCAAGTTTTCAGATTTCAAAGTTGTAAGCCAAAAGAAAAAAATTCGAATCCTTCAAGCTGTTTTAGTTTATATTCGGACTTTTGAAGTCTATGGGTCTTGCACTGTTTAGTAGGAAGAAAGTTCTTCTACACCCTTATTCAATGCTCAATATATTGTGTTCTTTAAGTAAACTAACTTTTCTGCAAGTTATCAGGTATTAGTGGATTGATTCTTTTTTATATATATCTTTTCAAAGCTGCAGAATTCTATGATGCTGCCTGACCAGGTAAAAGTCCGAATCCGTCGAGTTCCTTTTGCTTGTGTAGGGCCCTTGACAGCCTGCGAGTTCTGATTCTCTGCAACAAGTGGATAGCTATCATTCTTTTTACCATGGCTTTTTGCAATGCTTAATATATTGTGTGCAAGCTTTCCTATAAGTTATATGGTATTATTGTTTTCTACGTTCATTTTCATGTCTTCAGGTTTCAAAGCTGTAAGCCAAAAGATAAAAATTTGAATCCTTCAAGCTCTTTTATCTCATATTGGGCCTTTCGAGATCTACAAGGTCGTGCATTATTCAGCTGGAGGAGAGCTCTCCTTTGTTTTACTACAGCCTTATTCAGTGCTCAGCATATTGTATTCTTTGAGTGAACTAACTTTTCTGGAAGTTATCGGATGTGAGTGGTTTGATTCTTTTCTTCTTAACTATTCTCTTCTACTTTCCTACTTAGCTTAACAAGATTGAAGGCTACTACTTTGCCAGATATTTCAAACCCATCGAGCTCCTTTAGTTTGTTTTGGGCCATTGAGAGCCTGCGAATTCAGGATCTCTGTAACTGGAGGAGAGCTCTCTTTCGTTTTATCAGAGCTTTATGCAGTACTCAACGTATTGCGCTCTTTGAGTGCACAAACTTTTGGGCAAGTTATCAGGTGTTATTGGCTTGATTATATTTGACTTCATTCTGTACTCTGAAAGGTTCACAGCTACTGACCTATCACTTCTAAGGTAGATCTTGGTGTCATTAATTTCTAATATTAATCCTCCTTCCTTGATTCGTCTGAAACAGGTTTCAGTCATATTCTTCAATTGTAAATATCTTTTGAGAAGTTTCTGTGGCTTTAACGTTTAGTTTGAAATGATGCCTCAAGATGGAGAGAATGTCAGAATTTTTAATACCTGTAATGCCTTCTTGAAATTATGGAAGAAGTTTGAGCAAGTATATATTAATGTAGAAAGTTTGTTTTTGTAATTGTAACATTTGAAACCTTTGCTCAATCTTAATTATTTTGTTAGAAACAATAGTCACTTAAAAAAAGATTGGAGATGATATAAATAAAATCCAGTAACAGTATTTTTTCCTTCTTTTTTTTGTATATTTAGACAATGGAGCATCTTTTTTTCGGTTATCTTTATGAAAGTTTACATACCATGACCATATCATTTGGGTGGAGAGACAGCAAACCCTCCATAGTCATGACAAATCTACAAAAATGAATCTTCTGATATCTAATTTCTGTGTGTTCTAATTCATTAAATAGCTTTTTATGATTTGTAGTAAAATAAAAAAAAAAACATTTGTGAAATTTTGAATCGTTTTCAACTTATTGAACCTATATGTATTCAACATATTGGCTCAACATATCTCTGATACTGTTCATGAGACGGCATACCAAATTTCATTTATCTAAATTGTTGCATTCCAGTGACGGATTGCATATACAAACAATTAAATGGTCATTAAGCCAATTTTTTTATATTTTTATCAAGCTTTGAAAAAGAAAATGAAACAATGAGATTTATTGAAATAAAAATATTTGATAATAACGACACTTTTTTATTTGGATATAAAATACTTTACAACATAAGTATGTGAAAGAAAAAAGAATATTACAATCACGAACTGCATGTTATCATGAAAATTGAGTTATCTGGATACATTTGTGTTGCTGACCAATGGTCGATGTTGCTGACCAATTTTAGTCATCTAACTATTTATTTATTTATTTTCGTTCGAAATATCATTTTCAGATGTACACAAACAAGGAGAGATATTTCTTTGATAGAAACTACAGATTTGGTGTTTGGGCAAACACTAAATTTCATCTCTTTAGTTCAATGCATTAATTAACCTGTTCACTGACATGCACAAAGGCATAATCCCAAAAATGTATTTTCAAATTCAGGGAGGACTAAAACGTCAAAATTCATGAAAATGTCGAAATCGACTTTTTATTAACCCAAGATATCAGACAAAGAGAATAAATAATTACAGAAAAATACTGTTAATTTTGATAGCTTGGATTATACGAAAATTTCAAAAGTAATAAGAAGAAAATGTTTGGTATTGCTGAAGCTGTATATAATTTGGACTTGAAAGGAACAGAATATTTTAAGTTTTCTTGCACAATAGATTAAAAGAGGATATCTAATCTTTTATATATTGTTTTAAATTAAAAGATATCGTCGAAGAACTATCAGAAATAAGTTTTGATATGGAAGCAGTTATAAAAGCTTGATACTTCTGATATATTTTAATTATAAAGCTTCCAAAAGATTTTAAGATTTTACGCAATTTTTTATTATATGCATTAAAAACTAATAAACTAGTGTCAAAAATCAATAATTAGTATTTATTAACACATTAAATTACTATTTTTTAAATAAATCGTATCGATTTTCCTCGCAAGCGATAAAGGTGCCCGAGGTTAGAGGTTTCAAAATATTTTCAACATACATAGCAATCAAGAACGAAATTGTTACATGAGGTAAGGAATAAAAATTCAAAAAGTTTTTGAGCATATTTTTGAAATATTTCTCTGGATATTAAAATTATGACATGAAATATTAATTATTGAATTCAGAAATTGATTAATTTTGTTGCTTATATAAAATAAATTTTTTCACTTTTTAAGATAATTACTCCTTAAGAAAATGAGCCATTTTTTTAAAATTTTTATGTTACATTGATATTAAGATATTTTGAATAAAGCTCATTTTATATCTGGAACTTATAAATTATATTTTCATTTGAGTGTTTTACTGTACTTTATATTTTCTCTTAATCGTTTGATCTAGGAATTTACTAAACTTCCTAATTAAGTGGAACATTCTATTTTGTCATTTAATATCAATTCCATTCCTATAATAATTTAATGGAATTTGAGAATTGAAGTGTTTTAATGAGATTCTTTTTTTGTATTTAAACCTCGTAATACTTTCATTTAATTGCAGGTAAAAAATTAAAAATTCATAAATTCAATGCGTGAATCAGACTCGTCATTATATGCGAAGGGGTTAATGAAGTTCACGACAGCAAATTTATAAAGCGAATTTCACATATTTTACTACACGCTACATATAATTTACTTTCTATTAACGTAATGACTATATAAATTTAATGTTCTGTTTTAAAGGTTGTGTCTTTTTTTGTTAATAATCTTTATTTCTCTAATCTCCTTTCTAAAATCCAAAACACAGTAAAATTTCTTAAACAAAAGATATTTTCGGTCAAAAAAACACAAAACTTGTTGAAATAATTTAAATGATAATAAAGAAACAAGATTGTAACATTCTTTTTTCTTTCACATACATTAAATATACAAAAAATGTAATGCTATCATCAGAAATTTTGATCTCAATGTTTCACTTTTTTTTCAGTTGACGAAAAAAAGTTGAAGTTTGTTTTCTAGTATATGAAACATGTAGGAAGTATTGTAAATGTCGAAAAATTCGAATTCGAGATTTTGACGTTTCACCTTTCTGACCTCCCTGGGAATATCCTAACGAAAAACTCAATTTTGGCATTATGCCTATCTGTCGATTTGTAAACACAATAATTCAAAAACGCTTTGAGCAAGATAACTGAAATTTGGTATATGAATTCTCGACAAAATTTATATATTTCTATCAAATGTTGATTGAAAACGAAATCTTGTCAAAGAATACCTGACAATCAGGTTGTTTAGTTACAAATGAACTCTATAACTACAAAACCCAAAGAATTCAATAGATGAAATTTGATATACAGGTTTAGCATCTAAAATATAGATACTTACCAACTTTTGAATCAAATTCATCAAAGTGTTGATCACCTGTCGGTCTGTATTTCGCATGCATGTAAATGCAACGATTTAAACCAACAAAATTCGTATGTTCGGAAAAAAAAGAAGAAGGAAAAAAAAAAAAAAAAAAACTACAGCTCGGATTTTAGCTGCAGTTTTGAGTCCAGTATTGACCTCAGTTAACCAGCAAAAAAATATTCAAAATACATATTCTTGCGAAAGATTAGGTAAAAGTGATAGACCTCACGTTTTATAGTTCGCTGCTAGAAATTTGCACCCTTACACAAGATCTGTAATTTTATGCTGAAGGAGGGGTATAAGAATATGCGGAATAAGAATTGAATAATACGCGGGAAAATTTCAGAGAGACCACTCCCGCTTGTTTAAAATGATTTAATATCTCTTGTTTTAATGCCTCTGTGGCTTGATGCCTGTATGTATGTGATGACGAAAACTCTAAAACGGTGAGAAAAACTATTTTGGCTTAACGCTTGCACCATTTTACTATGATAGTCTGTAATGAAGGGATAATTTATCGTTTTTGTGGAGAATAAATTAAAGGAGACATCTAATAATTTGTATAATATTTTAAATTCAAGAACAATGGTGAGAAATTACCAGATGCTAATATTTAATATGGAAGGAATCGTAAAACGTAGATTCATCTTAACATTATCTATCTTATTACAAATGAGAAGAAATCGATATGGTTTGTTACATGTACAGGGTGATTTAAAACTCGTAGTACGAACTTGGAAACGAGGTAGAAAACAAGGATACGAATAACTTTCATATAAGAAACTTTTATCGCAATTCATTTCTTTAGTCACCAATGCAAGGTGTCTCAATTCAACTGAAACAAGTTGCTTTGTTTCTAGCATCTGCACAAATAATGCTATTTTAATGAGGCTTTTAACAGTGGTACATTTATTTAAAGCCCTCATTAATTGTAATATGAATATATGAAACAAATAATAGATGAAAAGAAAGACAAATGCACTGCTTACAAGAGCTGCTCGAAATTGCATTCAGCAACTGCGGTACGTGCTTGACAGCATTAATGGAACAATTTGCATACACGGCCACGGATGACAGGTATCTCACGCACGCATGCAGCAGCTACTATATTCTTTGCTGAACCCAACTGGTGTCTCAGATGTCTCCAACAAAAAAAGCAATGTTTGATAAATTAGGCGATCTGGATGGCTATGGGACGGTCAACCATACATTCCTCTTATAATAAACGATTGTTTTAAATATATATACCGCTATTGAAACTTTTATTAAACTATCTTCACTAGGTAGAAGTTAGAAACTAAATATCATGTTTCAATTGAATTGAGGCACCTCGTATTTATGACTAAAGAAATAGATTACCACCTGGGTTTCCTATACGGATATTTTTCATATTCTTATTCCCTACCTCTCATACAAGTTTGCACCATGTGTTTGAAATCACCCTGTATTTTATTTTCTCTTCCACTGGGGGGAGGGGGGCACTTCAGGAATGAAAATGAAAAGTATCTGGCAAAGTGGTTGGTTCTCGCCACAGAAATGGGTGAGGGGGGAGTTAGCTATCTTCTATCGACGACGGACTGTACTTCCCATAGAAAAAGGTGTGTACCATGGCCGATGATAGCCTTAAGGTTTCAACCATTTTTTCCCTCCCGTGTTGCTGTCGCGGCGGTTCGGTTATTCAGAATTTTCAGTGAACCTTCAGGTGGTCGGAGAAGTCGGTTAAGGATAAGGTATATTTTACTTTCTATTAATTTACGGAACCCTGTAAGTCCAATGCCCAACAGTATATAATTTATATATTCTCTAAGAGCGTCATCCCTTCGATTTCCTTTCGAAAATAGAAAAAAATTGTAAAGTTCCTTGCACCGAAAGATAATTTTCAGTCAAGGCAGAACGAGTTGATCCAGATAACCTAATTTTCGTGATAATAAGGAGTTCATGATTGTAACATTATTTTTTTTTCTTTCGCAAGCATAGAATATACGAAGAAAAAAAAACATTGTTATCTTTTATTATCAGTATTGTTAATTTTGATATCGATGAATCTCAAAGTTTCACTTTTTCAGAGCTTGAAATGTACTTATCTTTTTTTTTCGTAGACAAAGTATACGAAGCGAGAGTATTGTTATCATCAAAAAATTTGTATGCGAGATTTTGAAGATTCCCCCAGTTTCATTCCCTTTTAAATCCTAAAAACGCAAGTTAGGATTTTTCAACACAAATCTGACTTGGAAAACACAAGGTTTTTGTATCTCTATGAACACGTTAACTGAAAAACGCTTTGAACTAGAGACATGAGATTTGGTATATAAACTGTACAACAAATTTTGAATAAAATCCATTCAAACGAAGTGTATCTATCCGACAATTCGAATACTAGAGAATACGATAAATATAAAATTTAAAGAGCTATATAGATAAAATTTGGTATACAGGATAAGCATATGAAATGTAGATTCGTATCAAATTGACGAGGGGTTGACCACCTGTTGGTTTGATCTTTAGTATGTAAAACGCAATGATACAAAAATTTTATATTTTCTGATTAATTATGAATTTAATAAATACAACGGAGATTTTTTTCAAAAAGCATCAATAAAAATCTTAAATTTTCTTTATAAAATTTATTTTTCAAATTATTTCTCCAAGATGTATAAAATAGATCAATGAAATATATCAGTGGAAGTGGTTTCCTCGAAGCTTTCTCATATATTCTCTAATAAAAGTATTTATGTATTATTAACCGCATGAGATTGTCTAGTTATTTAGTTTGCTATCTTTGGCGATTTATCTTAGGAATGTGGTTAATATGCAAGCATTTACAATATTGCCTTTTAGTGGTTGTTGCTGTTGTTTCTAATGGCATTTGTAGTAGACAAGCTTACTGACTTTAGAAGTCAGCGATTTTAAGCCAAAGGGGCGTCTCTTGTTTTTCAGTAGCGCCACGTAGGGCGAAGAGTACGACTTAGCTACACGCACGTCACAAACCTTTTTACGGGGTGGACTTCATTCATGCATTTCATTCACTCATCCACAGATCGTAATTTAGATCTGAATCAGAGAATGATCATCCCTGATCCAGTAATCCCAGTGATATTACACTCAACATGGAGGACTTTGTGACCTCAACAGATTTATACGTGAGCCAGCCACCACCATACACAGACGAGGAGTCTTCAGCCTACAGGATTCGAACTCACAATCTAAGGGACGCGAATCCAACGCCCTACCAAAAAGGCTATCCCGGCCATATTGCTTTTTTATATTATTGTAATGAATTATAAGCATATTTTATTACAATATTGCATTTTATTATACCGACTATTAACTTGTGGCCTGTAGTCTTGGTTAGAGGGGCAGAT
The DNA here is from genome assembly GCA_026543865.1 of Argiope aurantia. Taxonomy (NCBI): domain Eukaryota; kingdom Metazoa; phylum Arthropoda; class Arachnida; order Araneae; family Araneidae; genus Argiope; species Argiope aurantia. Next base: position 273,759 of record JAPMOR010057646.1, read on the forward strand.
GTCGAATTAACCAGACAACGCATTGATCATACTCGCCTTACCCACAAACATCTTTTGTTTGGTCAGCGGACACTTACGTGCTCAGACTGCAACATTAATCTTACAGTTTTACACATTTTAATTCAGTGTCCTAAATTTCATTCTCATCGTATGCGGGTTTTTAATTCATCAACATTGGAGATGCGTGAATTGGTGGGGCACACCCTCATAGGAATATCTTTGAATTTTTAAGAGCTATAAATTTTATCCATTTTATATAAATACCAAACAGGTTTTTAAACATTTTCTTGATTTTTTTTCCATAATTGGAATAATAATTTTAAGATATTTAAATTTTTGAACTTATTGTGCTTTGTTTTTATAAGTGTAAAACATTGTTTGTACTTTAACCTTGAAGAAATGTTTTCTTTAATAGATAGCATGGCAATATATACATACCGCTTGTTTTGGCGCAGCATGGTCAAATTTGGCTCTTGCGCCACAAAAACTCCAAAATCCAATCCATTCAATATGCAAGCACTAGAGCACCGAATGAGTAATTTGAATCTGAAATCTGAAGATTCGTCAAAATCTCGAGATCAAGTTTTTTGAAGATTTCAATACTTTTTTTATACTTCGTATACAAGAAAGAAAAATTGTGTCACGAACTTATAAAATCTTATACATAACAAAAGATTTCAATTTATTATAAAGGGAAAGAGGAAATTTTTAAGAAATTATATTCAGAAATAATTTTAAAAAGAGCAGAATTAAAGAAAGAAATAACACAAGAATAAAATTAGAATAATTGAAAAGTTAATTTTTAAAAAATCTGAAATTGGTGTAATAGTGATTTTTATATGATATCATCCAAAGATTTTAAAGAAAAAGTGCAAAATTTCTGTTAATTTTTATTTGATTAAAAATTTTTAATGAGATTTTGGAAAAAAATTAATATGAATCAAATATCCCTCATTTTTGCCCGATTTTGCACTTAATTATACAAATTTTCGCACCATGTATGTCGTTTGGTGTAACTGGGAAATAATAACTTACTAATATATATTATCATGTTAAATAAACATGGTTTTAGATTTTGTTTGAAGTGTCTTGTTTATCCTTACAAGGAGTGTTAGTGACATAGTGTGCCATTTTCGCAAGAATTAGACAATCTGTAAATCTCTTCAAGGATAGATTGAACATCGTCCTTGTAAATATTCTTCAGTAAATATTGCCTGGAGTTCGTTTATCGGCTTTCTTTGCACAAAATTTAGCAAAACATTTGTCCAGTTATAACTCATTTTTCTTCGTATTGTTGTATTGTCTACGATTTAAAATTCGCTCTTAGGAATAGTAGCTACTCAATAAAGACATTAATGATAAAAACAGTAGTGGCAAAAGTTATTGATAATATCATTATATTAATACAAAGGTAAATATATCTATGCATACATATCTGTTTCCCCTTTCCTATACAATTGGGCCAATTTCAACCAACTTTTGAGCATTTATTGCGTGAAACAAAAGAAGGAATATTTTTAGTTTTTTATAATGTTAAAATTAATAAAATATTGGGCTAGTTAGAAATTAACTGAATTTTTGCTCTTTCACTTCATTAACTTCGGAGTAAATTATTTTAACACCGTTATGAAATTCAAAGATTTTCATTTTCCAGAATATGAATTTTCTTTCTGTACAATTTTTCCATCAACTATTATTAATTGTTTAAAACGCAACGCAGACGATTTAAAAAAAAAAACAGTAACTGCAAAACTCCGATCTATTATACAAGCATTTTTAATAAGAAATATTTTAGCACCATCATAAAATTCAAAGCTTAACATTTTTAGTGATACAAGTTTTCTTTCTGTGCAATTTTCCCTTCAACTAAACAGTAACAATAAAACTCCAATCTACTCTGCTAGTATTTTTTTAAAAATTTCAGTTTCCTGTCTTTCAGAAATTTTTTTTATGGAAATTAAGAATAATAAAAAATTAAGAATATTATAGATTAATAATTAAATTAAGAATATTATAGAATATAAATTTCGAGCAACGCTGAGAATTTCCATTAGAACTTAATAATTTTAAAGTAACTAAAACTAATAATATTTAAAAAAATACCTGTAATGCAATATATAATATATATATGAATAATTTTTTTTACTCTTATTAAAATCAATAATGTTAATTTAATTAATTTACTGAATTTGCACGAAGAAAAAAAATATTTCTTTTGATTTTTTTGTTATGATATTGGAAAAAGACTTGAATAAATGTACATATTAAACTTTAGAAGGAAAAGCATAACTCAATAAAAATAATGAAAAATATTACTTAAAATATACTTTAAAATATTTTTAATAAATTATTAAAATAAGTAAAAAATTTTACGTAAGAACTGATATCATCGAATAATTTTTCAATTTTAAAGTTGTGTTAAAATGGTTTTTGTGCTACTGACAGTGAAGCATCTGAGAGAAAAAGTAAAAATTTCCTTAAATTAAATTAAATTTAAATTCAATAAAAGTATATTCCAAGAAATTAATTCCATTAAAAAAAATTAAATTTAAAGAAAAAGTAAACTCATAACTGAGTGAAAATTTTATTGAAATTTTTAAAAGTCACTTGAGTTAACATCCTGTGCCAACTAGCAGGATTAATCCCCAGAGAATGCTCTCGCATATTCTCTAAAAAAGATGAATATGCGTTTGTAACAAGTTTTATCTCAACTGACTGAAACCAAAATTTGACGCAAAATTACAGTTACAGTTACAAAACCACATACCAAATTTGATGTATTCAAATCGTCCGTTTTTGAGTTATCGCGTTTAAGCGCTTTTGAAATTACAAATCGACAAACTTTTATATCCCTGTTAGATTTGTCTCAAAATTCAGTGTCTACAACATGGATGTGATATCTGTATACCAAATTTTATTCATCTAGCTCTCTTCGCTTTAGTTAGCTTTTATTGAAATATCTGGACATACGGACTTCCTCTGAATGAATTTTGGAAAAAATTTGATAGAAATCTGCAAATATTTTGTTAACACCATATACCAAATTTCATCTGTCTAGCCCAAAACGTGTTTGAGTTATATTTGCCACAAATAGACAAATAAATATATACAGTCAGTCATATTGCCAAAAATGCGCTTTTCGGACTCAGGGCAGTTTGAAAGTGGAGATTCGTCAAAATCTCGAGTTTACATCTTTTAACGATTGCTTTATGTATGCTTAGTATATGAGAAAGAATAAAAAGTAGCTATATGCTAAATTTGATAGATGTAGGTCAATGATCTGTTGTACTATGAAATTTGTATGTAGTGCGACTCCTATATAAGTTTACATTGAAAAAAAAATGCGTCATGAAAAAAAAGGCGTTTTTATATTCTCTATGTAATACGAAGTATACCCTAAAAATAATTAAAATTTCGTGAATTAATATCTATCGATTATATGTGTACGTGCTTAAATAATGAAACTAATCTATACTAATACTAAAAATGAATGTGTGTGTGTGTGTATAATGACGTTCCAGAAGTCAAACAGTTTGACTTGGAGCTATCAAATTCGGTACATTTATACTTTAGAAGATGAAAATATACAGTTTAGAGCGTTTTTTAAAACATTTTTTTAATTCAATTTTGATTAATTAAAAATCAATCTGAATTTTTTCAAAATTTTTTGCGATATTTTCGAAAAAATTATCGCACAAAATAAATTTTATACCACTTCAAAATTAAAAAAGAAATTCTTTTTAATTATACCATTTTCATAATAGTGAAAAATTTTACTGAATTTTTGCAATTAAAAAAAATAATTTGAAAAGAAGATTTTAAAATCTATGAAAATTAAACGATACGATCTGCAATATTTAAAACTACTCATTGAAAAAAATAAATATTTACACTTTAAATTGGCATATAAAATACCCTTTTTCAATAACTATTTCAGAAGTTGCAAGATAAAGTAAAGTTGAGCAAAAATACTAAAGTTTGACATATATTTTGATTATTTCATAAAATGTTTTAAGAAATAATTAATAAAAAATAATAAATAGCAGAAATATCAGAGTTACCGAGAAATAGACTCCAGAATGGATGTGCATTTTTCATGTCGTAAATGTTTAGTAAAGCGAAAGTATATTATGTAGAAAATTATTAAGATGTAGTTTCACGAAATATGTAATTTTTAGCAACTATTAATCTCAGCGAACTAACTGGTCGCCGAAGGCAGCTAGTTATTATACGAGAAGATGTGCCCAGTCTGTGCGGGCTGTAATCCTATGAACAATATCTGTCATATATAACAATTGTTCATCTATGACACATTATTCTATAATATTAGTAATATATTTATTTGTTATTAATTAACTGGAAGTAAACATGAGAGCTAAATATATATATATATATAAATGAACTTTTTGTTTTGTAAAAGAAAAAAGATTTGGCTAGTATCTGAAAATATATAATTTGTTGTTTATTCTCATGAAGGATACACACAATGCTTCACTTTCTCGAAGATCGTTCATTTTCCCATTTTGGAAGTTTCAAGAATTCCGTTTTCCCTTTTTAGAAGTGTTTACTTTTTCTCTGACTGATAAGGAACGTAAATAATCGGCACACTCTTCAATGAGCCTTAATGACCTTCGACGAGACGTGATATTTAGTTCAAGAATTTTTTATATTGAACTCATGTTTTTTTATTTTCTCATATTTGCAGATTTTAGCATCTCCCTGTCAGGCCCGCACGTGGAGAACGAAGCGCTGTCACATGAACGAGCTCTCCGAAATGGAGCAACACCAAAGGCCCAGGTAGTTTTCGCAATAAAACCGAATTTAAAAAAAACTCGTATAAAATTATTATTTTAATACAATATCTTCAATTTTACAAGTATTGTTTGTAGTACACTATTACTTAATATGTTTTAATATAAAGACTATAATTTTAATAGAAATGAGTGAAAAAAGCAAAACACTCAACTTTTAACTCTACCCACGAAAACAAATATTATAGGGAAAAAAATTATAAATATAAAATTTGTATAATATTTCACTCTCACTCCCAGCAACAGTCATCTGAACGCATTTTCCCATATTCTCCGAACTAAAAAAACCAAAGCAATCAACGGTATGAAGGTCAAATGCCTTTACGATTCCATTATTAAGTATTTCTTTCTTTTCGGCATGGCAATAAATAAGAAATTAAAAAAACTGATAAAAAACATACAAAATGATAGAAAATATTAACGGCATGTAGTGAATCCGAGACTGCAAACGACAAATCTATTCCTACGTAAACCAATAAGCATTCTATTTTTTTCCTTTATATCTTTATCAATCCCTCTATCGATATGACAGATGCAGTTTCTTAATTTTGCAAGTATTCAAAGTGTGTATAGATGATTTTACATAAAAATCCACAAGTTTGATATCAGACAAACAAACATTTGCCGATTTAAAATTAATGCAAGTGTTTTTGTGAAAATCTAGTGATAAATATTAAAAAAAACATATTTAACTATTAAAATTTTTAATTTTATGAGTGAAAATACTTATTTAAAACTAATCAATAAAATAAAATTTTGCGTTTTTTAAAGTTATTATGGTCATTTCTTTAAATCCCAAATTCAATTCGCAATATTTTGTTTTTTTACTCTTGGTGTTGAAACTGCGAAATTTTTATTTTTATAAATCGATTCCTTTGGACTACATATTATGCTGACTAAAATCGCATTGTGTTGAGACCAGTGCTTTCATTGTAATTGAGCGCTAAACACATATTCAAATTTTTATATCATTGCATTTTTTATTTTATATTGATACCTACAATACAAGAGAGAAAGATTAGGAAGTTAATATTTGGAATTATTTTGGTGTAATAATAATTATAGCCAAATAAATTCTACCTATATACATAATTATATTTGAGAAGCTATACACCCAAAAGAAAACATATCTACATTTTTCATAAATAATTTTACAATTTTGCAGGCATACGAGGCCACTCTCATTTCGAAAGGAAATTTATTTTTCCATCTTTGCAGAGCCATATAAAACTTAACTTTTTGCTAAATTAAATATTTCCACTTCTAAAAAATGCAACATCATTTTTAATAATGAGCCAGCATTAGTAAAGTTCCAAAAAATTTTTCGCACACTCCCTCATGAACTTATTAAGCCAGAGAACGCCTTACATGATACTAGCGTACAATAGTTACGAAATATTAACTTTTGGCGTGAATTTAGCGTTTTTAATGAAATAATAGTATTATCCTTGGCGAGTTTACTTGGTGAATAATCTCTGGCATGTGGTTAAAAGTGTTCAAAAATCGAATTTATGGTTTAGACACATTTTTTTCAAACAATGGAAACAAAAATTTGACACAAAACTGAATTCGTAGTCTCAAAATCTCATACTAAATTTGAAATATTTAAGTCAATCCGTTTTTGAATTTTTTGAAATTACAACTGAGACTACTTGAGACTGATTTGGCTCAAAATTTGGCAGGTTCTTACATTATAGATGTCAAATCTCTGTACCGACTTTTATCTATCTAGCTTTCTTCGTTTTATAATTATTGTGTTAACTTATATTCAAACAGACAGAATTCATAAGAACAGATTTTACACAAAATTTGATAGAAATCCGAAAATTTAATTTAAAGATCGTATACCAAATTTCAACTGTCTAACTCAAAGCATTTTTGAGTTATTTGTGTCAGACAGACAGGCGGGTGGACAAAGAGGACTTTTCTAGAAACATGTTTATCGAACTCAGGGAGGTCTAAAACTTGGAGAGTCATCGAAATTTCGAGTTTGAATTTTTTGACGATTACTATACTTTCTCTATCCCATCGGTACGCATCACATCTATTATGCGATAGAAAATAATGGGATATGATGTCTGTCTTGTCTTTCGTGTTTGTGTTTGTTTTCTGTGAAATGTGATCATTAAAGAAATGTTCCCGAAAACATAAATCCTATTGCATCCACTGATCATAATGATCTTCATTCCACCACACATTTTATTTCATCAAACTAATATACAAACAGGACCAATCTCAGCTTGACGAGGTACAAGATCTTAAGGCGTTAACTTGATTTTGCTTTCATAATTCGTATGAACACATTGATAGGGATTTTTATTCTGTAATTCAACGTGCTTAAATGCCAAACATAAAACCGGGAATTCTTTGACAGATCACTCAACTAATGGTTTAAAGAGTCAAGGCCTTGCAGTTGACCTTGTTTTACTTTCCACTTCCTTTCTTCAGCTATAGATTCTCACTTTTCAACTTAATCAAGTAGAAAAACAAATTTCGCCTTGAATCTCAATGTATGGTCATGGAATACTCCATTCACGTGCCAAAAGTTTATTCGAGTAAGGCGAGGAAACACTAAAACTTCTTACTTCTTAACATGTGGACTTTTTGTGCATTTTGAATAAATAATTTCAGTTAGAGTTATTCTATATCACGCGTTTACGCGGCATTGATCATTTGCACCATATTAGAGAAAAAAAATAGAAGTCAATCTTTCATGGACAATATTTTCAAAACAAATACCATTAAATCAGTCCAATATAGTGATTTGAACAGGGTAAGTTTGTTTTTCTTACTTGTTGATATATATGGCGTTAAAAGCCCTTAATTCATATTATTTTTACCCTAACAACTGCTTGCGAATGAAATATTATAATATACAAAATCCATTCATCGACTGGAATGTTTTAGTCAAAATTAAATTGAAAAACTGATAATCATTAACCCTTCTTTGCAGATTTATTCTCTTTTTTTGTGAAATAAATGAGGGTGATATAATTAATGCTCTAAAATAAAGGAAAAATGTTAAAAAAATCCTAGTATAAATATATAATATAAAATAATTAAAAAGTAGTATGATGGAAATATCCATCATCATGTAAATTTACATGTTAAACTCAGTACAAAATCTTCGATGTCTACATTTCTCCACTCATTATCGCTTTTATTAGCAAAAAAATCTCAGATTAATTAAAAAAAATATTCAAGAAATCGCGAGTTTCTTCCAACCACAATAAACAGCGGAATGATAAGTTCAAACCCGCTATAATGATTTGACATTTGATTTTTTTGACAACTACGTTCCTTATTAGGCAATAATCTTGAAAAAAGTTGCTAGCTACAACCAATTTACAGTACATCTGTTTTGAGTACAATTTTTTGTTCACTAAATATTATGATGGAAATTTCTATTATCATGCAAAGAAGGGTTAAATCTGTCAATAGTTGATTTTCTCCATATTGACATTTGTTGTAATATTATTGCAAATTTACATCTAAAATTCTTAGTATTAGAAATATTTTAAACAACATTTTGATACAACTAATTTTTTAATTTATCATTAACAAAAATTTATAGTTGTTCCTGATACAAATTGTTAATTGTTTGCTTTAAATTTTTTTATAATTTTACCTATGTGTTGTGGTAACAGTTTTTAGTAAGCATTCTTGCTTTTCACCAGTAAAAAAATCGTTTGCTGAGAACGTTGTGCTTACCTAATATTCATCTGAATTTAAACGGCAGACTTATGTTTTCATTTTGAAGTCGTAAAATCAGTATCATAAACCTAATTAAATCATTCGGAAAATTCATATATTCGTATAAAATTCATATAAAGAGAAATTTGATACAATAATAGAAAAGTAACTTTAAAAATTGTTTAGAAAAGGAGTACTTATAAATTTTCTAACTTTAAAATCGTCTGCATTAATTTAAAAAAATAATCGCAACTGAAAAGGACATGAATTGCAGAAATGAAACTTTAAATTTCGTAGCAGTGTAAAAATATTTTTTCTAGAATAATTTCCTTTTAAATTACTGTAAAAATCAGTGGTATGTGGTTACAATGTGGTACATTTCTCTTTTTTTTAAAAGAAAGCATCCCATCAGGAGATCATTCATACGCAAGGATGATCAACTGCTGGTATGATGGTCATGTTTCCTGTCAAAATATTTTTTCATAAAATATTCGTTCTTTTTTATGAATGTTATATTGTATAATATGCAAACTAGTCACTACAAAATCTGAATAAAATCATACGAAAATCAGTATGATAATTGAGAAAAATGTGTAAAATTACTGTAAATTCTTTGTTATTTTAGTATATTTATCATGGAAGTTTAAAAAATAATAAATATTATATAACTTGAAAATCTGTAAAGAAATTCATGTTATTTTTCGTTGCATAGATTGCCTTAGATATACTACTGACCAAATATAAATAATAAATAAAAAATTATTTATTAAATATTTAATGCTTGTAAAAATTCCCATACAGAATTCCATACCTATGCAATGGAAATAATTATATGTACGCCTGTTTAAAGCTGAAAGACCGTGTGCCATGAGGAAACTGCTTAAAACCGTTTTTATTTATCATGCGAAAAGGTAACTTATCAAGGTATTAATAAAAAATTGAGAAATCATTAATTAAATTTCAAAAGGTTAATTAATGAGCTTTCGAATTTTTTATTAATATCTATGCATAATACCTATATATATTATTTGTTTTCGGAATCATCGAAATTAATGCTACTTTTCAAGGTTATTTTAAAAACAGACTTTTTGCTGGCACAAAGAAGTTTTTTTTTTATTCTCTCGTATACTTACTACAGGGAAATCGTCACAAAATTCGAACTCGAGATTGTGACGAATCTCCATGTTTCAGATTTCACTGACTTTGAAAAACACAAATTTTGAAAAATGTTCGTCTGCCTATATGTGACAAGGATAACTCAGAAACGGCTTGAGCTAGACGGCTAAAATTTGGTATATGGTATTTACACCAAACTTTCAAATTTCTATCTAATTTTGATTAGAATCTGTTCAGAGAAAGTCCATCTGTCCAACTATTTGTGTAAAAGTTAATTCTATAATTACTAAATGAACAGAACTAGATAGACAAAATTCGGTACACAGGATGGGGTACACAGATTTAACATCTGTAGTGTTGACATGTGTCAAATTTTGAGAAAAATCCAACATCGGGCTGACTGTCTATCGGTCCGTACTTTTAGAAATAAGTAAGCGCGATAATTCAAAAATGCAATGACTTAAATATATATCTAATTTGGTATGAGAGTTTATAACTACAAGTGCAGTTTTGTGTCAAATTCTTTTCGATCGATTGAGAAAAACGTGTCAAAAGCAGAATTTATGTTTTTTTATACTATTAACGTATATAATAGATTCAGTAAAAATGCTAAATTCACATCAAAATAATATTTCGTAAGTATTGTACGCCAATGCCATGCAAGGCGTTCTCTGGAATGAAAAATTTATTCGAGAATATGCGGGAAATTTTTTGGATACCTCTCCCTTTGAGTTTTTAAAGCAGTAAAGGAAAATCCTAATCGTTTACTGTTACAGCAGGTTCAATAGTCCGATAACAATAATAAGAACCGGTTAAAATGAGTGGCAAATTACGAATGATCTGTATGGTCTAATTAAATTCATTGACCTTTTTGCAGATCAAAACTCTTCTTCAGCAAACTGTGCAGAGTTTCGATTTTGTTCAATGCCAAGTTTAAGAGATCGTCAATGTCAATCTAATCGTCAAATTTAGTGTTTGGAGACGGAGAAAATTACTCCATTTCTGAAAAAAATAACGTCGCAAAAATAATGATAACTTTACTATTCATATCTAACAACGGATGTAATTAAGAGATAAATACTAAAATATGTAGCTACTTTTTTTTGAAATAGAAGATTAACACTGAAGGTCGAATAATTTAAGATAGTAGAAAAAATGCCTATTACGCCATCGTTTTTCATTGTCAGCCTTTTTAACGTGATGATGTTTATAAACTGAATATTGTCCGTAAGTTGCGTCATGTTTAATTTGAAAATAAGCATTAATAATAGTCTGCGAAGTTGTATGATAAATATTCTCTTTTAAATTAGTCCCATTGCATAAACAAATAGCAAAATGCAAAAATAAAAAGTTAGTTTAAATTGAGCTGTCCACTAAGTTTGTTTAGGAAGGATGGGGGGTGGGGTAGAGATTTTAACACCGATTTTCCACATAAAAAATCTATTAATCTTAGAGGAAATATTTACATTAAAGCCTGAAGACATTGAAGGGACCTATAAAACGAGTTCTTAACACTTTAACGGGCACAAGCTGTTTTCTTTCAAAATTTATA
>JAPMOR010057646.1:289919-313980 GCA_026543865.1 Argiope aurantia
TATATTCAATAACATATAATATATATAATATATATTCAATAACATATAATATATATAATATATAAGTTAAGAAATATCTATATATTTTAGATATTTCTTAACTTTTAAATCTAAGAAATAGGGAAAAACAGTTTTTTTTCTTTCTGATAAGCAAGATAAAAATAATTGAATTAAAAAAATTATCGTCTGAAATAAAAAAACAGTTTTATTTTTTCATTATGCACAAGTTTTATTATATCTAGTATCATTGATATTAGATATAATAAAACTTTTATCAAAAGCTCTTATCAATTATTTAAAGAAAAGCTTTTGATCATAATTAATTGCATGAGATTTTATACACAATTATGGCAAATTTTTAAAATTATTCAAGATTATTTTTAATATCGAAACGTTGAAGGTCGGAGACTTGCTTTGAGTTGTATAAATTGAAAGGTAAAATGTTTAAAGGATATGTAGAAGTGGTCATAATTGAGGTATAGTTGTTTAGAGATAAATTCAAAGGAAGTATTAGGCAAAACACAACGCCATCTTCTGTACAAACGGTTCAACCCATGAGAAATTAATATGCAGGATGTATACAAAGTCTTGAACTGATAAAGAAAATTTATTAGAAAAATATTTCGGATAAAGACACTTATTTTTTTCATTTGGTCCTTATTTCAAGCAGCTTTTTTTCCTTCTAGTACAATATTAGCCAAAATGATGCAGATGGCGCTAACATCTGTGACTGACAATGTCACCTATGAAAGGTTTTTTTTTTATAGAAGAGTGATATTCAAATTTCGAAAATTCGTCGGTTTTAGTGACTAATTGAGTTGATTGGAGATATACGATACAAGGTTACACATATGTACACATAGAAACAAACACACACACTCACACTCTCTCTCTATCAAACACACACACACGCGCGCGCGCATACACATACACATATACAATGTTACACATACACACACCACACACACACCACACACTCACTGTCTCACTCTCTCCCTCACACGCACGTACTCACTCTCTCTCCCTCTCACACACACATTCACTGTCTCTCACTCTTTCCCTCACACACGGGCACACACACATACACTGTATTTTTTTATCTCTCAGAGACAGACTCACACAAACATACACAAACACGTGCACACATATTTTGGATCCGACACACACACATACATAAATATATACACGGTTACACACACAAAATAATGTCTATTGCACAACATAATGTCTATTGATCTGTCTGATGTTTAGTTTAAACAATTATATTTGGTGTGATTCTATACATCACTAATAAGTTTTCCTTTTTACAACTAATTTGATTCTTATATATGAATAAAGTGCTCGAAAGGAAAATAATTATTTTAGAGAAATAATACAAATGTAAAGAAACAAAAATTAGGGAGAACAAATATTTTGATATTACGAATTAATTTTTGCATAGAAATAGTGTGTATAGTTCTAGCTTTAGTATGATAATAAATGATCTTTTTGGCAAAAAGTAATTTACGACGTACATAAGATTTATTGAAAGATCAAGGATAAAAACAGCTTGTAGTGGAACAGGAACATGATAAACAGTGATAAAAACACCAAAATATGGCTAATTTAACTTGATTTGAGACAATGGGATTATATTCACATTTTAGATATTGTAAAATGACGACAATGGCTTTAAAAAATCAAAAAAGTTTAATATCGATCAATCAGTATAGGGATTTCCATTTATCATGTCCTGAAGAATGAAATAAATGTAGGAAAGTGAATTGAATGATCACTTAAGGAATAAAACATTAAGTTATTGATTAAACCATCTGTGTATAGGCTACGACCATAGAGGATTCGACGCACGTTATTCAACATTCTATTTCTTCCAACTTAATTGAGGTCATGGAAACTTAATTATATCACATATTGATTAACAATACAGAACATTAAGTTACATTTTGATTAGAAGTTAAATAGAGAAATTATAAATACTTAAATTAACATGTGTAATTAATTAACAATGTTTAATGACACACGTTTATTAATTATAAAAGACTCGCTCCAAGGTGAGAATCTCCAATGTGCATGCATTTCCATCCTCCAAAGTATACATGTGCCAAATTTGGAGCGGTAGAGCAAACGGTTAGCCTATAAAATGCCAACACACATTCATCTTAGTATAGATTAATTTCATTATTCAAGTACATACACATATAATAAATAGAAACTAAAACTCGAAATGTTAATTATTTTTAGGGTATACTTCGTATTACATAGAGAATATATGATTTTTTTTCCATAAAAACCTATATGTGTGGTTATAATATCTAATATCAAAATTTTGCTTAATACTTAATTAAAATTTCAACAAAAAAAAATGCACTGAGGTGAACATTCCCGATTTCCAAGGGATACATGTGTCAAATTTCATAGGCTAAACGATCTAGCCTGTACAAAGCCGACATAGTCACACATTCATCTTTATTATTAGAAGAGATTTCATTGGCTGCTTTTATTTAGAAACTGAATCGGATTAAATCATATTTCAGTTATGAGAAAATATACCAAAAATAAAATCAATATTGTTGGTTTTGAGATTCATTCCCTTTCACCAAGAGTTCATCCAAAGAGATCCATTAAGCAATTACAATGGTCGATAGTATTATATTCTCAATATTTGGCGGCAGTATTATAATCCCATTGCAGGAAATATTGATTTGATTGTATGTTCATGACTTATCACAACATTTCATCATAATTTTTTTGAGTTCTTGAATATTTCCCAAACCGTTTGAATGGTGCAATGAATGTCATGGGACATATTATATGGCTAATGATAATAATCAACGGTAGCATTAAACTCCAGTCATGTGCACATTGTTCTAAAAGTATCAACTCATGACTCACCAAGAGTACTCAGTGGTTTTATTTTCTTGAACCAGCGAAGTGTAGCAAACGCAAAGGAAATGACACAGGATGATACGATTCTTTTATATTAAGAAGATAAAGATAGTGTTCTCTCATTCTGTGATAGCGATTCTAACGAAATTCAGAGTAATAATTCTATTAACAATGAGAATCATTAGACAGCTCATGAAGCAATCATTAAGCAAGAAATTATATTGTTTCAAACGAGTGCTCGGAAAATTTAATGAAATTGGTGAAAGGAATTACTGTTGTACAGACGATTGAAGCATCCTCAAATTGTAATTCTAAGATAAGAAGAATTTTTCCAAATTTCCTTCTGAAACTGTCGTCAGCATCGTTTGTAATCATTTCTTTCAAAGTGAATCCAGGAAATACAATGATAAGCATAAAATTGATTGTTGAAATGAAACCATTTTTCTAATTCTTTTAACTGTAGACATAATTTTGATAATGATATAACGAAAGGTTTGCACAACTTTAACAAAAATTTGCAATTCTCTATCATAGAATCCTTCAATTTTTTTTTAATTTCTTTCACAACTTGTCTGAATGTACTAATTTACAAAAAGTTACGTATGATGCAAGCTTAAAAAGGTGTTTGGATCTGACCCTGCACAGTTGCACATCTAGTTTTCATTGAAAAATGTCTTTAAAATCTAGACAGAAATTTGAATAGAATTATGATGATGATATGAATAAAATACTCGTTTTAATGACAATTTACACTGCCATATGTTATGATCCTTCAGTTTTATATTTCAATTACAATTTGTCTAGTTGTACCTATTTACTAAAAGTTATGTATGCAAAATTAGTATGAGTTAAATGAAATAAATACTTACATTTTATGTTAAAAAAGTGTTTGGATTTCACACTGCACATTTAATTATTTTTTTTAATTTGTTTATTTTGTTTCTGTCTATTTTTTTGAAAATAGACAGAAATTTGAATAGAATTTTGATGATTATTTGAACCAAACACTTGTTTTAACAATTTACATTGCCCTATGTTATGATCCTTCAGTTTTATATTTTAATTATAATTTGTCTAGTTGCAACTATTTATTAAAATTTATAAATGCAAAATTAGTATGAGTTAAATGAAATAAATACTTGCATTTTATGTTAAAAATCATTTGTATCTCACACTGCAGAACTGCACATCTAGTTTTCTTTGAAAAATGCCTTTAAAATATAGACTGAATTTTGTCTAAAATTTTAATGATGATACGTAAAAAAAGCCTGTATTGTTTTAACGACAATTTACAATGCTATATGATATGATCTTTGAATTTTATATTTCATCAAATTTGTCTCAATGTACCGATTTACTAAAAGTTATGTATGCAAACTTAGCACGAATTAAATGAAATAAATACTTACATTTTAAGTAAAAAATATGTTTGGATCTCACACTGCAAAACTGCACATCAAGTTTTCATTGAAAATTGTCTTTAAAATCTAGACAGAATTTTGATGATACTGGCGATTTGCTTACATTGATTTAACAATAATTTGCAATGTTCTATTATATGTCTTTCTGCTTTTTATTTCCTTCACAATTTAACTCAAAATATCCATTAATGATAGTGTATATGTTATGCTAAATTGTATACATAACATTTATCAAATGTTATGTAAACAACTTAGCATGAGTAAAGTGAAATAGATACTTACATTTTATATTAACAAATATTCGGTATCACGCACTACTCAACTTCACATCTAATATTTTTTGAAAATGTTTTTTAAAATTCAGATAGAATTTTGACTAGACTTTCGATGATGATACGGACGAAAGGCGTACAGTGATTTAACGACAATTTGCAATGTTCTATGATATGAACTTTCATCTTTTTATTTCTATTACAATTTGTTTCCAAATACCCATTTACTAAAAGTTATGTATTCACATTTAGCATGATTTAAATGAAATAAATGATTACATTCTATGTTAAAAAAAGTGTTCTGTCCTCACACATAGAACTGCACATCTAGTTTCTTTTGAAAGGGATTTTCTTACCAAATATATATAAACAACTAAATGCTTTACATTTTAAAATATCTTTCTATTAACTAACGATCATTACTAGAATTAAGATTGATTTAGTGTATTCCACCTCATATCATTCCTGTTTAGTTTAATTCCTAATATTGTTATTTATAAAGTGGAAAAAATTCCAATTTTTCACAATTTTTATTTTCTTTACTCGCTCTTTATATTAATCTTGCATCTTCCAAAACTGATCTAAAAAGTCCTGGAAATGGGATTGAAAACACTTTTCTGATAACTCGAAATCTGAAAAAAAAGTGAATTTCAATACACAATGTATTATTTTAAGACATGAAGGTATGAAGGGGGAGGATAAACATTACATTGAGATTAAGTGGACTAAGGCAGGATAAGCACAAAGAACCTATTTCAGTCTTGTGGTTGTACCATTAGTCAGCATTATTTTAAAATCTGTAAAACAGTTTGCCTATGCTGACTCTGAAAGCAGACAGCAGTAAAATATTTTCTTTAGTTGACTTGTGGAGGATATTCAAATGCGAAATTTTACGAAAAAAGTACTCGAGGTGTTTACTTTTGTTGGTTTTTCTATGCCTTCAAGCAAGGAAGACTTATATAGGAATTCAGACAGATTTCTTTTTTTGTTCCTAGATTCTCCGAAATGTTTTGATAAATATAAGATTCCTAGCGTTATCATGAAAGCTTGACTTGTGATTTTGGTGTTTGTTGACTTGTGACTGAATCATTATAAATTACTCGAAACTTCTAGATTCTAACAAAAAAGTAATTAAGATGATATCATTAAAAACGATTTGAAATTGAAAAGATACATCGTTACAGAAGACAACATAATTTTTACAAGATTGAAGGAAAATGAGTCAATAAATATGCCTAACTGTGTTTGAAAGATTGAGAAAATTATTAGACATAAGTAATGGTTGAGGAAATTTCCAATAAATAATAAACGGAAAATTATTAAAAAAATATTATCTTCCACATATTATCTTTCTTTCTGTAATGATTATAGATTTATTTAAGTTTATATATTCCAAACGGGACTTTAAATTCAATGTGAAACTTGATTAAATATAATTGAAATCTTTATCTTAACAACGCTAATCATGTTGTTAAATCTTTATCTCTCTCTCTTTATATATTTATATACTTGGTGCGGGATAAATATGCGTAAACTTCAAAAAATCATAATAAAAAATTAATAAAATCATAATAAAAAAGCTCGAAATAAATTGCGTTTACGGGAATATGTTCAGAGAGCCAGAGAAATTTGTTATTTCCATTAAAAAATGTATTTAAAAATGGCCGATAGATGGCTCTCACACGTCATACCGAGACGATTTATGCCAATCAGGAAAACAGAGCATAGTAACATCATAGTTATATATTTAAAGCAAAAGATGCTCAACATGACCGCCACCACAAGGTATTAAGCAAGTGAGGCTCGTAACTACGCCTATTACAGCTACGTGTAACATGTCGGCATCGATGCTACCAACGACCAATTGAATGGCATTTTTCAATTCCATCAAAGTGGCAGGGGAGCCCCGGAAGACACGAGACTTCAGGTATCCCCACAACCAAAAGTCCGAGCGAGTAAGATCTGGCGATCGTGAGGGCCACACATTCTTACATACTCGGCTTATCACTCTGTTCTAAGTGAATGTGTCTAGAAGGAACGTCTTAACGAAACTAGCAGCGTGGGGCGGGGCACCATCCTGCATGAAGGTGACGGAAGATAAAGCACGTCTTTGCTGCAAAGCAGGTATAACGAGGTCTCGTAAAAGCCTAAGATAGCGTTCTGAAGTGACGGAACAGGTTCTCCAACCGGATACAGGACAACGCTCTTCAAAACTGAAAGGGCCTGGAATGAAGGACGCAGTGAAACCGCACCAAACAGTCACACGTGGGAAATGTAGTGGTTTGGTCGTGTACACACGAGGGTTTGATGTCGCCCAGATACGACTGATTTGCGCATTGACGTCACCATGTAATGAAAAGTGGGCTTCATCTGTCCACATGATGTTTATGTTAGTGGATCACGTTCCATTTGTGCAAGCACCCATGTTGCAAAGGCTTGTCTTTTCTCGCAATCTGCTGGCAACAACTGGTGAAATGCCTCTATTTTGTACGGATGCAGTTTCAAGATTTCGTGCAGAGTGCGTTGGATCGACCTTTTAACCCTTTCTAAGGCCCTGAGGAGTATGCTTCCCACCAAATTTATCAATCTTTATATGAAATTATGTAGGTTGGCATAAGTTCTGAGAATTTTCTTTAGAAAGACAAAAACTTAGATGCGTCATTTCCTTATCTCACACAAAATGATGTGTCTTGATTTGTTACTTAATTATTAATTAACCAAATTAATTAATTAATCAAATTAAATTTATCTAATCAGCTAAACGAATCCTTTTTATTATTGTAATTTCAAGCCTAAAAATATTTTAACATTATATGACTAGAAAAAAAATGGCCCTTTAAAGGGTTAAAAGATCTCTGTGTTTCCCTTACTTGTGATTGACATGCGTCAGAAATCCCTATCAGAATCTTAATAAAATCTTAGCACTGTAAAAAAAATATTTTCCCTATCAATATCTCATGTTATATAAAACGAGGGAAAATTTATTTCTCTCTCTCCCCGACTTCTGCTTTTTTTGCCACGCTGTGGCGGACATGCCTTGTCCGCGCCTTCTTGTAAATAAATCATGCCTGTCTCCCGCGAGAAAATAAAACCAACTTAAAAGTACAGAATTTCTTCACTGCTTGTCGCACCTGCATTCTGCTTCACATAAAATATATGCTTACATACATACATATATGTATGTAAACATTATTTTTTAAGTAGAATCGTGGCAGAAGACAGAGAAGATACTTTCGAATTTTACACTTCGCTTTTCTTCCATCCAGGGTGGCATAATTTATGTACAAGCAGAAGCGACGAGAACATCAACACAGCATGACATAAGAACGAAAAGAGGAAAAACTAGCAGAATATCTATCCCCGTGATTATATACTGTGAGATTTTGATAGGGATTTCTCTACACGGGTCGAATTAGATAAGGAAATTATAAGGATCTTTTAAAATAATTCTTTTAGCTAGACAATTTTTTTATTCCTTCACTTGGAGTGTGGGAACTTGTCGACTGCAGTAATTTTAGAACTTGTGTTGAATTAATTAAATAAAAAAAAGGGGAATTTGATCAGGAAATAAAGAGAACATTTTAGAATGAAGTTAATATGGGCTAAATTAAGCTGAAAATTAGGAAATTAATTAAGTTTAAATTATATTTTAAAATATCATCACACACACACACATATATATATGTAACTCTTGTTTACTGACTCATCATTAAGTGCTTCAAAGCAATTGGACAAGAAACGTGAAATTAAGCTTTCTTTCAAGCGGCAGATACCAAGAAAGGATTTTCTCGGAAATTTTAGGTGGAATCAAACTATGTAAATATTTAATATAATGAATAAATATATTGAATTTTGACTTTTCCTGAAATACCTTTTGAAAATATAATGGAACATCAACTATTTTCACACCATGTTAAAATTCTAAGAATGAAACTGCATCTCTTGTATTTATTTGAAAACATTCTTTGGAAGGATCTTTATGATGGACTGTAACGTCATACTTTGAAAAAGAAAAAGGAAGAAAACTTAACTCGTTCAATTAAATCTCAGTTTTTTCAATCTGAACATGCGAATAATAAACGAAAATAATGGGGCACATTTTTTTCATTTGGAAGCTTCAGATATTTTCAGTAAAAGAAATTGAAAAATTGTGGTTATGTTTTGAAAGTTTCTATTTATATCATTTAAAAAGATATTTATTTATATCCTTTTAGTGATAAAACGATAATATAAAAGAAAAAAAAATAAAGGATATAAAAGGACATATAAATAATTAAATAAAGTTTTATGTAAATAAATAAATTTTGCAAATATATATAAATAAATGGGACGAATAAATTTCAATAATAAAGGAAATATAGTGCTTTTAATAATAAAAGTATATAAAGGGAAACAATTTATATCCAGTTATTCAGTTCTCTGGTAGAATGATGATCCGTTGGGTGCCAATGTGGCGGAATGAAGATCATTCTGTTTCGTTGGGCGCCATTGTGGCGGAATGAAAATAATTATTTTTCGTCGGGCGGCAATGTGGCGGAATGAAGATCATTCTTTTTCATAGGGCGCCAATTGGCGGAATGAAGATAGTTCTTTTTCGTTGGGTGCCAATGTGGCGGAATGAAGTCATTCTTTTTCGTCGGGCGCCAATGTGGCAGAATGAAGATAGTTCTTTTTCGCCGGGCGCCAATGGGGCGGCATTAAGATCATTCTTTTCCGTTGGGCGCCAATGCGGCGGAATGAAGTTCATTATGATACGTGCAATGAAAGCAAGAGGGCCCATGTTTTCGGGAACATTTCTTTAATGATCACATTTCACTCAAAACAAACACAAAAACAAAATAGTGATGTCTGATAAAGTACAATATGGGATGAGTACCTAATCAGACATCGCCATCTATTACCCAAAAGAGAAGATAGAGGAGTGCAATTGCTACAGTTATTTATTTATGGCCATGTGAAACAATTAATTATAATTAACTCACTTAATACTCAGTTTTAAGATAAAAACGGAATTATAACGCTATATTAATAATAGATTATCTAGAGCTACAAAATTTCGTTTATATACATTTTGCACGACACGAGAATAATAAAAGACAACGTGATAGAAGATAACAATAGATAATGTGTGTTTGAAAATGTGCTGGAGCAAATGATCTTTCATCCATAGCTACAAAATTTGATACATATACATTTTAGATGGTAAGGGATTTATAAAAGATAATATGATAGAAGGTGACAAAAGATAATGTGAACCTGATTGTGCATTGGAGTTGAATCACCGTTTTGTCTAGAGCCATCCAATTTGATTAGCACATGTTTTAGATGGTGCGAGAATAATTCTCATTGGAATTTTAATTAATTAAAAATAAAACAAGATTGAGCCAATTTTTTTTGCTATAAACACTGGAAAATATTTTAATACGAAACTAATTTTTAGCTGTTTTGAAATTTAAAGAATATTTTACAATTATATCAATCTAATCACTTCAAATTTTCTCCTGAATTGCTTCAATTTTCTAAACGTTCTTTATTTTGCTAAATTTTAAGAATAGAATTGCATTATTGTGATATAATTCAGAACTTTTTATTTATTTTTTAAAACTTTTAATCGCGCGATTCTCATTCATAGTTGAAAGTTAAGGAAAAATGAATCTGCTAATTGTCTGAGTAACTCACACGAGAAATTAGAATTTGAAATTACGTTACTGGAACAAATGAAATATAATTTGAAATAGATTACTGCTATTTAATTACTTACTTATTTAAATAATTAATAACATTGTGTCATAGAACTGGACCTCAATTGCCATCTTCGTCCTTTGTTGAGATAATTATTAATACCAAATAATACATAACAGATTTAAATTGAATTAAAAACAAATAACTTTCTGGGCTATCCGGCGGTTCACCAGAGGCAAATGCATGCAAATTAATGCAAACATCATGTATTGAATTCAGATATTCAATTCAGATATTCAATCCTTCCTTACTTTAGTTTGAACCCGATTTTCTAGCAACATATTCTGTCATATGTAAATATTCACCGAATTGTTACAGTTTGCTACAATTGTAGAAAATATCCTTCTGTCTGTGACAAAAATAACTCGAAAACGCTTTGAACTAGACAGATGAATTTTGTATACATCTTTACAGCAAATGTGTAGATTTCTATCAACGTTTGTGCAAAATCCAATCAGAGGGAATATGTCTGCCTGGCCGTTCTAATATACGTTAACTAAATAACTACAGTCGATACATGTTGAGCCAAATTCAGTAAGGGGTTGATAAGTCTGTCGGTCTGTATGTTCAGAAACATGTAAACGCGATAATTCAAAAATGGAACTACTTAAAAATATAAATTTTCGAATCGATTCAATATCGATTTTCAAATTTGATTTCCGGATACTATTAAACGTATGTCAGTGTTTAACTTGTCAAGGATGATACAATAGATTCAGCAAAAATATTAAAATTCAGACCCAAAGTTAATATTTCATAATTATTGCACGGGAATGGAATCTAGTTTGTTTTCTGAGATTAAACCTTTATTAGAGAGAAAGTTTTGAAAGACCATTTTCGCTGATTTTAAATGACGCACCTGACTAACATGATGAATATTGAATGTCAAGTGATCGAAGAATTTGATGTCGCTATTCTATTAGGTAGATTCCTATAGGAAGATGGTTCTCATGGAGACATGTCGGGAACACTGAAAAATGATCATGCTGAAATTTTCATTTCGCTATAACTTTCTTTATATTGAAGATAGAAATATAAAAATGAATGAATAAAGTGAAATTAAAAAAAATAATTATATAGAAAAATGTAATTAGAAAAATGAGCGCTTTATTAATAGGAACAAATAATGTATTTAAAATTTTTCTATAACTGCAATATCTAAGAAGTTGGAGGCTGAAAAGTGATTTTGAAGCCTTAAATTTGATTGTTTCTAACATCAAAAATTTATATTGTCAGGTAGTAATTTAGATGTAAAGGAATTCATCTTTGCCTTCCAGCTAGCCTAGAGGAATTTTTTTTTTGTTGCAATAATGTTCTCGGAGGAAACGAGCATCAAGCTTTTTGTTATTAAACTCACCTCACTCAATCGTATTGGCTCTGGAAGACTGAGGTATATCTGCGTACAAATGAAAAATTTTCTCCTTCGCATGTTGAAGTCCTAAGTTCAAAATATTTCACATGTAATTGTTCCTTCCTAAAAACTATAAGAAATTTACTTTTTTTGATGAAACTGAGTTTTTTTCTGATTTTGAGGTTTCAGAATATTAAACATTCAAATTTTTATGTATTGAATGTTCGATACAATTACAAAAATTGCTCATTTTCGATGGTAACTTTATTAGCAGTATTTTTTTTTTTAATTTTCTCATATTCGAAATATAGAAGAGGATTTTTAATCATCACAGATTTGAACTCGAGATTTTGATGAATCCTCACTTTTCAAACCTCCCTGACTCCGAAAAACAAATTTTTGTCATTATGTCTGTCTGTAAGTCTGTTTGACGTGATGAAAACGATAACTCGAAAACGCTTTGAGCTAGACGGATGAAATTCGGTGTATGATCACAGATGGCCAAATTTAACGAATCCTATCACATTTTGAAAGAAGTACATTCATGGGAAATCTGTTTGTCTGGTAAGGGTAAATAAGGGTATTTTTAAAATCCAATTTTAGTTCAAATATCGCCAAAGGGCTGACCGCCTGTCGACATGTACTTTCGTATGCATGTAATTCAGTACCTCATCAATCAAATGTCTTAAATTAATGAAATACGGTATGTTATTTTGATACTACAATTATAGATTTGTATCAAATTTTGGTGTCAATCGGCTGCCAAAATTATACTGTAGATTCAGCAAATAGATTCAGTTCGTCACATAGATTCAGTAAAATTGTTAGATTCTCTCCAAATATCTATATTTCGGAATGGTGAAAGATAGACGTTTTACAATTTGCGGCCTTACCAAAGATTCCAATGTTATACGGAATAAGATACAGATTATTGAAGAAGATACGAGAAAATTTCGGGGACACCACTTCCTCTAATTTAGCATACAAAAATGTACTAAAATCGCTATATTTCGGAAGAAAGTAAAATTATCGATAGAGATTAATAGCTTATGATGGCTTTGAATTATTTTTTATACATTAATAGTTTACAAAGCGTATGAAAGAAATGGAAAATGTGGTAAAAGGTTTCCAATTGACATCAAAATATCTGCAGATCCAGAAGAGAACTTTATCACTGGTCTTAAAATGTTTATACTTATAATAAGGGTAAGCAAATATCGACTCTGTACAAGATACATAGTTACAGGTTTCAGGACATTGAACTCTGCACAGGTCATTGAACTTAGAGCTACAAATTTTGGGCTTAGTTTTGCACTCTTTCCTAAAATGTTTTCCATTAAAAAAAAAGTCGTACAAAATTTTAATAATATTTTTAATCAAAAATTAATCGAATTACAAATACTTTTTCCGGAATTTTGCAGCATATTGTTGAATAATAATTCTTTTTCTACTAATTTCTCGTTTAATTAGTTATTTATCTATGAATTAATTTAAGTAATTTAATTTAACTAATTAATTAGTGTTTTAATTTACTTAATTATAATAAAGTAAAATTATTTTAATCAATGTAGAAAATTAGCTAAAATATGTAATAATTAATTAAAGTAAATTAAATTAATAGTTATTTTATTATTTTATTAATTTATTAAAACAATAAAATTCTTTAATAATGAATTAAAATGTACTAATTTAACAATTATTTTATTTTCATAAATTTGTTAAATTAACTGAATTAATTAGTAATTAATCACATTAATTAATTATATTAAATTACATGTTAATTAATTTAATTTTAATTATCACTATATAAATTTTAGACCGCCATTAATAATACTTGTATTAAACTTAGCCAATCTATTACAACGGAAAAGCGCTCTACAAACGAACCTCTACTCTAGATCACAAAACAAGAAGTTGATCAATCACAAGAAGAAGGTGATCAATTCCATGTATGCAGAAAAAAAATATATGGTTTTATTTTACTCAGAAAACAATAATGAATTGTGATAAAATGGATATTCCTTAACTTATCTTGAAAAATCCCCAAAACCTCAAAACAAAGCAAAGTTAATAGTTGATAGGCATTGTTTACAGATAATTGTATGAATTCGAGAAAATTACTTTGTGAAACACAAAGTTGAATATTAACCATTAACACGTAATAGAAGATAAGGAAAAGTACGCGATCGCTTTTCAAGCTATTTTAACATTAAAAAAAAGAGTGAAAGATTGCAGGTAGATTACAGATTTTCACCTTTGAACTTCTGTTACTAAAATTCATTGAACTTCAGATGACTTAAATATACTTTTCCAACTGATATTTCAGTGTATATAATCTCATATTCTGCAAGATTCTTGCTTTCTGTTGAAAGATACATTTTGAAGATAAATTATTATTATTATTGATTATTATTTAGAAGATAAATAACTATTTTAGTGAAATTTTTCCTAAATTGATGAATTATGAGTTAAATTTCGTATAGTGAAGTTAATGATGCGTGCATTTTATACAGCTTCCTGCTTTCATATATTTTATACTATTGGTATAAAACATTCCAAAAAAAATTTCATCCACAAAGTATGCTGCGTATTAGAATTATTACATTCACAAAGACAGACAGATAGAGGGATTCGTCACTTCTTCGATGGATCTCTCCAAAAGTTGAAGTACTTTTTAAATTTTATGAAAAATTCACTTGTTTAATTTGATTTATTTGTCTTGCTGTCGTTTTGAATTAACATATTCGCCTGCATACGGATGTACAGAATAAAGATCAGAGATTCATAGACTTGTCTAGAAATTTCCATGTAAAAGTGGAATTTTCAAATTTACAAATTTGTTTCAACATTATATACTAAATTTCATGCGTTCGACATTCTTTTATTCATTTTTATAGAATTCAGAAAATAACTTCACTTTTGGATTTTTGAAAATGCGTCCTGCAAGAAAATAAAGTTGTCTGCTTTAACAGCAGTTAAAAAGCACGGCTACAATTTAAGCATTTATAGCTCAACCTGTGGGGTGTGCCCCTCTAGGGGGGGCGCGAGCACACTAGAGGGGGGTCGCGAGAATATCCAAGATAAAATATTATTAAAAAAAATTGATCAACTGACTGAAAGGAAAAAAGCACACATACACATAGAAAACAAAATACATTTCGACATATTTAATAACTTATTAAAGTAAAAAAACTTATTAAATAAAAATTTACTTAATTAAAACATACTAAATTAAAAACAAATTTAATAATTATTAGTGACTTCCTTGGGCCTGTCTTTCAGAGTAAAATTTTTCGAAGGAAGGCTTAATATTAGAAATAGCCAATCACAGTTCTGTTTCTATACTTATCCGAAATCTGTATTTTGTCTTCAAAGAAGCCACAGCAGAAAATCCAGTTTCACAAAGGTAGGATGTTGAAAATGGTAATAGAATGCGAAATGCCTTTGTTTTTAGTGCAGAAAAATCATCCTATACTCCTGCCTCAAATTCAAATAAAGATTTATTACTAAATTGTCTTTTAGTTTCGCCACTTGTAGTGAACTCTATGATTTTTCCCCCTCATCAATTGAGAGTCCTTAGGATGTCTTATGAAATGAATCCCTAACCCACTCGTAACTTGCTATCAGTTTGTCGTCAAAAATAAAATACCTTTTAAAATTCTTTGCCAGCATGGCTAAATGATTTTCAATGGTTACAAAAACAACTTTTACATGTTCTTCTCAGCCTTGTAAGTTTTAGTACAATCATCCACATTTGCAAACATTGTTAGGTTTTTTTTCTTTAAATTTCTGTTCCACAATTTCAGTTTTCTACAAAAAGCATTAACTTTATCACTCGTATCCAACATGTGTCATAATCAAGAATGGTTTGCGCCACAAAACTCCACTAAATCAAATCAAATCAAACCAACATATGTCTATTTGCTCCTTGGAGTTCATTCAAGTTATTTAATTTCTCGAATATGTCGACCCAGTAGTTCAATTTCATCACAAATAAACCATCGTGAAAATTCTCGGCTTCCGGTCTGTTTTCTTCTTCTAGGAAAATGGCAAATTCTTCTCTTAATTCATAAACACGTTGCAAAAATTTCCCACGCGATAACCATCTTACCTCGCAATAAAATAATAATAAAACTGAATGTACTGAACCCATGTCTAAACAAAGTGCGGAAAAGATTCTCAATTTCAGGGGTCTAATTTTTATATAATTTACTAAGGTTAACACAATATTCAGACCAGGACTCATTTCTTTCGAAACTAAAGCTTCTCTGTGGATCATGCAATGTATCCAGACCCACTGAGGCGATTTTTGTTTTACAAATGCTTGTATACCTTGGAATCTTCCGGACATTGAACGAGCACCATCGGTGCATATTCCGACGCAATTTTTCCATTCTACGTTTGCCTCATTCATAAAATCATTTAAAATAGCAAATAATGCGAGCGCTAATGTTTTGAGTTATATCGGTTTGCAGAAAAATAGTTTTACCTTTGACATATTATCACAAAATCGAACACAGGCAATTAAATGAGCATCTTCATTACTATCTAATGCTTCATCAAGCTGTTATGAAAACAATTTGTCACGCAACTTTGAGAAAAGCTGACACTATACATCTTCAGCTATATCACCAATTCAACGAGCAACATTATCATTTGAAAGAGCTATGAACTGCAATTGTTTTGAAAAATTATCTCCAAACATAGTTTCTGCAATCTAAATTGCTTCTGGCAAAATAAGCTTTTCACCAAAGTGTGAGGGTTTTTACATCTGGCTATTTTATATGAAACTTTGTAAGATGCAATTAAAGCTTTTTTATTCACAAAGTTTCTTTAAAAAGTAATTTTTGCTTTTTATATGATTTTAATTTTAATTCGAAGAATTATCTGTGTTTGTTGTACTCACTATGAAGCGTTTCCAAACATCGTCGTTTAAGTTTATTAGGTTTCATGCTGTCTGCGGCCAACATTTTTGAGCAAATTATACACATGGGCCTTTCTTCTTCATTTACTTCAGTACTGATAAACCCAAAATTTAAGTATTCTCAAGAATATTTTCTTGGTTTTATTTTCGGAACCACGCTCGTCTGTGTGTTTGTTGAGGCTTGACTATCGTCTAATTCTCGCTTACTTCCGCTTAAAATTTTATCCACGAATCTGCATAAATCTACTGCCGTGAATATTTAATAATGCAATTAACACGAAAACATATATAACATACATATTCACGATAGATTTGATAGCGATAGAAGGATCGACTCGAATGAGACTGGCTGGAATTGAAACTTGCGTTATCGAACATTTTCATTCTTCCTATGAGAAAACATTTGCTCTGCGCCTGCTCGAGACGGCATCGGTCGTGTGGATTCCCTTCCACAAACATAACTTTTTTTTCTTTTTTGTTTAGTCGTGCTTCTGTTTTATTTCTGTTATTATTCGAAAAAATGTATTCCCAGTTTCTAAATTTAGCTCACCCCGTCTAGGTTAACTTTCATTAACGAATTTTTCTACTTTCATATTCTTTTAACGTTATCTCCCTGTTTGGCTTTCATTTCAAATATAATATTTACATCTTCCCCGCTTTCATTCGCTTCATCTGTTCACCATCCGCTTGGCAAAATGCCAAATGTGGTTTCTCGCCAATGTTGGCTCGCTTTTACTCTTGTTTTGGCAGTTAGTTAAAAATAATTTAAAAAAAGAATCCAAAATACTCAATACGCATTATTGTTTTATACATTTTATTGCAAGCGGGCGGGGGGCGATGAAAATTATGATTGAAAACTGTTCAGCGAATACTGAAAGGTTGAGAAACGCTGATTTATAGTATAAACGAAAACCTCCCCCTCTATTAATGAAAAGGGAGAGTGCTTACTTTTTTACCACAACATTGCCGTTCCATAGGGCCGACTAAGGTTTACTGTATTAGGTACAAATATTCTTTAAAAGGTAAAAATACGCTCATCATAACATTTTTTATGTATCATGAATTGAATTGTAAAATTAGATATCAATAGAAAGAAATAGATGATCTTATATCTCTGATAATAATAAAATAGATTGTATCTGTGTGTGTTGCCGCTCTACGGGCCAGATTATTTGACGTAGAGCTAACAAACTTGGCACTCGTATGTTTTGGGCTTCAATAATGTGGGCTTCAGGTGGATTTGTCTAGAAATTTAATTAATTAAAAATTAAACTAAATTTTGAAATTCTCAATTTCCAAAAAAAATGACATAGATTTTATTTTTTACATGTTAAAACTGTCTTTTTAATAACAGCAGTTAAATTAATATACAATATTTTCCTGAATTGTCTTAAAAATGATTTTGCATAATAATAAACAATATTTATTGTTTCACTTACGATCAAGCCACTTCCTCATTTTGGCATTTTCATCAAATTTATAACTGTCTGTTTTATATTGTTGAAATTTAAGAAAAAATTGTTAATAACCTATGTAAGTTCACAGTAGGGATTAGAATACGAATTTACATTATTAAAAAAACAAAGATGCGATTTGAAATAAATTAACCAGATAGTTTAGTTTTTAATGGTGATATATAAACCAAAGACCGAAAATTAAATAAGAAGGTTCATACATACAGTAAGTAAAACAGGTGTAAGTTTATTAAAATAACACAAGATTAATGTTTATCGCAATTTGATATTTAATACATTTTCGAGAGATTAATAAGCACCAGGCTAAATATAGTTAATTTGAATTATACACAATTATTACTCTTGGCGAGCAATTTGATCGTTAAAAATATCTCGAAAAAAATGAAATTATTAAACATGCATGTATTAAGAATTAATGATTAATTAAATATGAGAATCTCATCTTTTATTACTTTTAATATCGATATTTTAAATTTTTTTTATGGAATGACAATAGGCTACCTATAATTTTCACTTTCAAAGATTCTTTTTATTTCCTTCAGGGCATTGGGGAAGAATCGGCTTTGGAATGGAGGGTTTCAGTTTAGAGACCCGATTCCACCGAAAACCCGTCGTGTAGGAGGGTTTGGTGCGCGTTAAATCTGTCGGGTCCAAATGTTCTCCCATTGATATGATGTAGTGTGGAAATTTAGAGATGTGGTGCCAGATCAGGTTTCGTCGTCGTCATCTGATCGCTGCTCGAAATTGTGAGGTTCGACCCAAAATAGCCCTGTGTTGCTTTAAAACGGGATGTTAATATAACTAAACTAAAGATAAACTTTTTATTTCCTTCGTAGTTTATATGGAGATAAAGATAGTGAAGTTCAAGCACCTCAAATGACACCGTGCTTTGTCACTGTGACGTCATGAGTCAACATTCCATTAGGAATGTTAAGATGTTCCATGACATCACTGAGTGGATAATCATATCGTCTTTCACAACTCATTTCACGTCATCTTTCGCAGTAATGCAAATTTGCTTTCTTATTCCTTCTGTGGATTGTACAGAAAGATAGTACTTAGTGTAGTTTTTCCCTTTGCTTTCAACAATGGAAAATATCGCACAATCAATTAATTGACGAAATATTGAAAACGGATTGAATTTCATTGTATCATTTTAATTTGTAAAAAAAATTGTTTAAATATATTTTCTAAAAAATTGTCACATTTCAGAAAATACATTGCAAATGAATTAAATTGGTATCATTAAAATAATTTCCTAACTCTCACAATTAGAAAAAGTTGTACAATAATATTTTCTTGATTTATTACGAAAAAATGCCAAACTCTAGCAATTTTTCAAAAAAATGTAAATTTTCAGAAAAAAAAATTGCTCCGACATAAACATTTTCTGTCGAGCCCCAGCACACACATACACACACACGCACACGCACTCCCCCCCCACACACACTCACTATCTGTTATTATTAGTAAAGTCATGATTTCTTTTCAAGCTTCAAATACACTTAGTATGCGAAATATAATTTTTCCTTTAATATTCACAATATTTTATTTAATCTTACATACTTATTTTTCCACTTAATGCACGAAAGCAAAGATCTAAATGCTTACTATATGTCCAAATAATAATATAGTGTCCTTTAAATGCGGAAATTTCATGTAATTACTTGCCATGATGTCATTAAAGTGAGGTAGGCATTACAAGTGCCCTGGGCCCATTAGGAGGAAGTGTAAAATTGGAGTAAAACGAGTAGCATTAAAAATAATATTTTTCTTCAACTTTGAATCCCCAGAATAAAAATAAAACTTCTTCTATCAAAAATGAAGACTCCTGTCTTTCAATTTAATACCTTGATACCTATTTTTACTTTTCATAAAGCTACTTTGAAAATTCCAAGATTCAAATCATTATTTCAGTTTTGAATGTAAACAAACATTGTATCTGGTATTGACAATAGAGTCTTGAACGTTTGAAATATATAATTTGATTAATAATCAAAGGCCGATATATCGCCGTAATATAAATAAATCATGTCAATATTATTTGGTAAACTCTAAGTCCAGAACACAAATTTTTGATCATCGAATATTTCTCCGTTTAACAGCAATAACAACAAAAAACGATTAATACTTTCACAGGGTGATAAATTTCATTAATAAAAAAAGTACTATTATTCAAAAAATGATTTATTTATATTATAAAAGACAGCATGTAGCGAATGATGAACCATTAATCGTTTGCTGTTGCCACTTTTTGAGTATGAGGACCAGAAAAAAACACTGACTCTCACCCCATCTGTAGAAAACCAGAGTTGGATTTAAAAATTTAAGTCTTTGTTCGGATTACAATTCTGTTATTGTAGTTCAGTTTCGGATCTTCAACTTATAATCATTTAAGTGCTGAACAGTATTTAGTATTTAATAATCAATCTAACAAATTTAGTGATGATGATGTAATGTCCGCGTTACCACGGAAAGGGGGTATAGTAGCTTCGGAGGGTAAAGGCTTCTGAGCACCCGAGGGCAGAAGTCTGACTTTTAGCTCATATGAAGATGAAACTTACACACTCACTTGCACAACCCCTTTTTACAGAGGGCACATTCACACACCTTACAGATAGAACACAGATGAAGAACAACCATGCCCGAACCAGGATTCGAACCCGGAACGCCCAGATTACGAGGAAGATGCGCTACCCCTTAGCAAGGACGCCGGATGAATTTAGTGCGGTTACATAATATAATTAAATTCCAGGACAGACATAAATTTCACAGAAATTCGAAAAAAATTCAAGTATTTATTCTTGAATTTCTTTGTTTTGATTTTTAAAAAATGATGCATTCTAACATCGCAGTCAGTATTTTGTTTCAAAGAAATGCTTTTGAATATTTAAAAAATAATTTAAGATAATTTCTTTATTATTAAGCACAAAAAGGAATTATATTATTTAGTATTCTTCTCACATTTTTATTTTAATATTTTCAATGACTGTATCTCGTTAGCTGAATAATTTCCTCAAATCTAATTCGAATGAAAACTTTCCGAATAATTTCTTTAATAATTCCTTCCTTAATTCTTCGGAATAATTTCTTCCTTCTTTCTTAATGCTTCTCAAAACTTCTTGTGAAGGTTTTCTCTGGTTGCAATTTTAACTCAATCTTTCAATCTCAACTTTTTCTTTTCTTAGAGACATCATACTAATATATCATAGAAATATTTTTTAAAAAGTTCCAAAATCGTTTCGAAAGATAAAAAATTGTTACTCAATATTTCAGGGAAAAATTTGAATAACGTGAAACCATTTAGTAAAAAAAAATGCTTAACTGAAAAATTTGAATAATTGTTTATGTAAAAAGTTTGATATGTTACGAAAATATAAAACGAATGTCATTCCGCTGATTTTGTCAGGAACTACAGAAGCCTACTGGGATTTAGTACAGATGTTCTTCGGTACAATATGAAGAAGTCATACTTTTGTATTTGCCCTGAATGC
Organism: Argiope aurantia; assembly: GCA_026543865.1. Classification (NCBI taxonomy): domain Eukaryota; kingdom Metazoa; phylum Arthropoda; class Arachnida; order Araneae; family Araneidae; genus Argiope; species Argiope aurantia. The sequence goes on from JAPMOR010057646.1 coordinate 311,485, forward strand.
CATTGCATGTAGCCACGCTTCTATTTATACAATTCCACATTTTATTTGATGATGAGAATTAAAATTACTTTTTCCAATCCAAATTCGGACATCAAAGAAAATTTACTAAGATATTCAAAAAACATAGTCATAGTAAATTTGTAAACTAAAAATGATAAGAAATATAGTTAAATAAATCTTCAATAGTATATTTATTGCAATTATAAAAACAAGTAACAAAAATTATAAATTAATTCATTTTAACAAGAAATTATGAAAAAAAAAATAATGCTCAAGCCAAACTCGGACGGATAAGAAGATTTTGCAAATTAGTTAATACTTCAAATGAATTATTATTTTGCATATAAGTCGTTTTTTATAACCATTTTAAGACACTAAAGTATAGATTGGCCAATTTTTTCACAAAAATTAAGTTTAATATTTTCTTATTCCAGCAACAATACTCTTTTTAATTCATCTGTACAGGAAGTGGCGTGTTTCCGAACTTTTTTCTTAAGGTATCCCAATAAATTTTCGATGGAATTTATGTTAGGGCTTTGGGGTGGAGTGTTCATGAGGTGAGGGCAATTATATAGAAGATAGGAACGCACTCGATAAGCTTTATGTTTCCGATCATCGTCCTGATAAAATCGCCAGTTTTTGCCAAGTGAAAGTTCCAACACATATTATTTGAGATTTTTCTTTAAAATGTCGAGGTATATATTCTGATCCATTCTTCGTTCAATAAAATGCAATAATTGAAAACGAGCAACTTTTACTGGGCCGGTTGCTGAAAACGAGCCCCTGGTCATTACTGAGCCCCCTACATGTTTCACAATAGCTTTCAAATTTTTTTGTGTCAAATTCCCCTTTAGATTTTCTCCATACATAAGGCTTGCCATCGGATCCAAAAATACCGAATTTGCTTTCACCAGTAAATAAGACATTTTTTCAAAAAGGAAAATCCTTGCTTTCACGTTCTTTGCGAATTTAAGTCTTAGTATGGCTTCGCTTACTTATGAAAGGCTTCTGTCTGGCTTTTCTTCCATCGAAATTTGCCTTATGGATCACATTTTTTCTATTGTTGATGGGCTAAATTTTTTTTCCTAATTCCTTTTCAGCAATAATTGATAAGTTTGATGCTCAAAGGAACGGGTTTTCTTTTACTTTTCTGATTAAATATCGATCATCTGCTTCTTTCAGAATCTTATTGTGGGTTGTCTTAAGCTTATTTTCCGCCTAATTATTGGTTTCAAAGCATTTTATGATGTCATTAACCATTTAATGATTTCTGTGGACATTCTCTGATATTTCTGGCACATACTTTCCATCTTTAGCATGCTTAATAACGAATTTTATTAACTCAATGCTTGCTTGGTTCTTTTGCCTTGATATTTTAATTACATTAATATTTAATTCCATAGTAAATAAAAATAGCACTATTAAAAAATTCCCCTGAACAATTATAATGTTAACCATAAAGGCGGCAGTAATTTTTACTAAAGTTGCAATTGTTTGGTGCTTAGTTGTGAGATGTCCGAGTTTCGCTTGCGGACTCATTTTCACAAATTTTACTTTTATGTCTAAAATTTAATTATAATTCATGAATTGTTTTCTTTTTAGCTGTAAAATAAATTCACTGTTAAAAACCTTTTCACGTTTTTTTCTAATTGCTTTTACTTAAAATATTTTGGCAGAGCAAGTTTTTTTCCCTATGGTGTTCAAGTTTCGCGAGTAGCGATTGTACATATATTTGTTTTGGATACATTTGCTTGAACTGAGTTTTTGTAACTGAACTTTGCATTATTTTATGGACACTATTTATATTGCATCAACGCCATGATTTAAAGCTAGGGAAAATGTTCTTTACCCACTGAATAGGTTAATTCTTATCAATAAAGGCAAATTTCATCACAGAATTGCATTCTAGCATCTTGTTTATCTGTTTTGTAAATTTTATCAAAAGTGATCAATTATTTTTTTATCGTGATTTTATCATGCGTCCTTTGTTCTGTTTTGAAAAATAAAACTTGGAATCTTCTAATTTAGAAACCAGAAAATAAATTCGCACTGTCTAACGATAATCATTTTTCACTAGGAAAATATTGTGTAAGAGGTAAGACTAGAGTTTCTGTTTATTTTTCTTGTTTTCAAATTTTAGTTACTTTCTATTGATAAACATTTTTAAATTGAATTAAGTTGTTTTGTCCAGTAAAGATGTTTTGATCAGTCAACATTTTGATAAAACTCATCTAGTAGTTATTGAAAGACAATTATTTCATAAGATGACCGTATCAGAAAGTAACTAGTTTTTGAAAAATGTAGTAGTCGTAACTTTTCATCTGATGAACAAATAAAATACCAAACACATATGAAAGTGCTTAAACTGACTGTCTTTTTATTGTGATATTAAGCGAATATTTCCCAAATAAACCATTCCAGAATTTTGTTTTTCACAGCACAAAAGTCATGAAGTTTGAAAGGATAATAAATTTGCTTTATTAAGTTAGTTCCAAA
>JAPMOR010057646.1:314380-327745 GCA_026543865.1 Argiope aurantia
TCGGAATCGCAACTAAAAATTATTTCTTATTCAAATTAAAACCAAAAACGGAACAGGAAAAACTTCATAGTATTTAGAGAGCGCAAATGCAGCTACTTCTAAAACACAGATGAATTGATACAAAAGTATTAAAATGAAGTTAATAGGAAAATCAAATAAGCCAAATAAAAAAAGAATCCGGCCTGAAGACTTTTTCAAGGGCCATCCTCAGTCAGGGATTTTTTTAAAAAAAAGGATTTTTTTCTGTGAGGGAATGCAGACAAGAAAGTCCAATAATGATTCCTCGAGACCAGAAAATCCCCTGAAATTAGGCCTAAGAGATATAAAATTTTAACAGAAAGGACAATACAAAACAATAAATAAGAAGAAAAAAAAAACCACTAATAAGTAAAAATACAAGAACAAAATAACAATAAACACTGAAACATTTAAACCACTAAAGAAAAAACAAAAAGGAAAGAATATACCAGCAGCAGGCAAGGAAATTTTAAGCTATCAAATGTGATTCCCGCTTTTTAAAAACACAAAGCTAACGTATTAAAGGTAAATAATAATTGTAGTCTCCCAGCGCCATCAATTGAGTGATCTAATATGCAAGGAAGGTTCTATTTTTATTTTAGGTAAAGGATTAATCCCAAACCCTACCTTGTTTAATTAAAAAACTGACATTACAGTAATTTTTAGGACATTCATTTTTAATTAAATTTTTTATGAGGTTATTTGATGATTCAATATAGGAATTTTTGTTATTGCAAACCCTTTTGATCCTGTTAATTTGTGAGAAAATTAGATTTTTTAAAATTTTAGAGTTTAGATTGGAATGATAGTTACATAGTTTTGTAATTTTAAAGTTGAATTCATCCGTTTTATCGTAGATATCAACTATTGTTTTATCATTAGCAATTTCGATTTTTAAATCCAGAAAGGTAGCCTGCAGTTGATTTTTATTTGTTTCTGTTAGAATTAAATCTTCTGGATAGCAATTAGTAACAATATTAGTATTGCCAAAGTTTATCAAAAGTAGGTCATCAATATACCTCCACCCGTTTATTAAACTATATTTAATTATTTTTTTCTCATAGTAATGTAGGAAAATGTTAATGTAGGTTAATGTTAAAGCACTTGAGAAGTGCTTTAGCTAATGCTTTCCTCAAGTGCTTTAGCTAATATTTTCAACTTTAAAATTACAAAACTTTGTAACTATCATTCCAATCTAAACTCTAAAATTTTCAAAAATCTGATTTTCTCACAAATTAACAGGATCAAAAGGGTTTGTAATAACAAAAATTCCTATATTGAATCATCAAATAGCCTCATCAAAAATTTAATTAAAAATGAATTTCCTAAAAATTACTGTAATGTCAACTTTTTAATTAAACAAGGTAGGGTTTCGGATTAATCCTTTACCTAAAATAAAAATAGAACCTTCCTTGCATATTAGATCACTCAATAGAGGGCGCTGGGAGACTACAATTATTATTTAACTTTAATACGTTAGCTTTGTGTTTTTAAAAAGCGGGAATCACAATGGAAGGCTTAAAATTTCCTTGTCTGCTGCTGGTATGTTCTTTCCTTTTTGTTTTTCTTTAATGGTTTAAGTGTTTATTGTTATATTGTTATTGTATTTTTACTTATTAGTGTTTATTTTCTTCTAATTTGTTGTTTTGTATTGTCCTTTCTGATAAAATGGCATATCTCTTAGGCCTAATTTCAGGGTATTTTCGGGTCACGAGGAATAATTATTAGACTTTCTTGTCTGCATTCCCTAACAGAAAAAAATCCCTTTTTTTGAATCCCTGCCTGAGGGTGACCCTTGTAAAAGTCTTCAGGTCGGATTCTTTTTTTATTTGGTCTATTTGATTTTCCTATTAACTTGATTTTAATAGTTTTGTGTATATATATATATATATATATATATATATATATATATATATAGTTGAATATGGAATTATGAACGTTTTGAAAATAATTATATGCATCCTGTCAGTATAAAGTAGGCAGATATTTGACGTTTCTCATCTTGTGTATATTGATGATTGTTCTCCTCACAATAAATGAAGGAATACTATGCCCATTGATTTTTATGTCTAATTTAAAGTACATTGGAACTGATTATTGGATTGTAATACAATTTTCCAAATCTGTGGTATTGTGGTAAAAATAATACACTAAGACTGACCCATGCTGCAAGTTATGTGATGAATAAAATCATTCCCTTATATATGAATATGCACATCGAAAGATAGCCAACCTTAAAAGAGCTAAAATTTAATAAAAAATTTAAGTGATAAAATCTTATGCCAAAGTCATTAATCTAATTTTTAACTTATTCACAGGATTCAAATTTCTGTAATGAATTAAAAAGTACATATGCATTTTATAAAGTTTAAAGTTTTGAATTATCTTGTTCACAAACAACGTAATTATAAAATTATATTTCTTGTACACAATAAGGTACAAAGCACTAACATTCATTAAAATCATAAATTTGAATTTTGTTTAATGATTACTTATGTTCTGCTTTCTACTCTTGTGTAAGAGAAAGTAAAAAGGGAATTATTACATAGAAACTTTGAACGTTCTGTAGAGAATTTCTAAACATCCCATTTTTATATTCTTTGCACATCTGTTTAGTTCATGATTTGCAGAATTTAACAAATGTAAAAAATCTGTCAAACTAGAAAATGCTACTGAAAAATTTCATGATTTTCATTTTTCAATCTCTTCATATATATGCTGAACTCATAATTCAAAATTTTGTAAATTAGTCAGAAATTACCAAATTTTTTACCATTTCTCCTGATTTATTTTTTCGACTCTACAATGTATTTCAGAGTCAAATTTTGCTATCCAAATTAAAATTGCTATAATTGAAAATCCTCCAGCAAAAATCAGTCTCAGTCGTCTTTTACCACAACATGTAATATAAATTTTGAGCGAAAGGAAATAATATATGTAATTAAGTGCTGGAAAAATTTTCTCAAGTTAGATTATAAAAATAACTAATGTTTCTTCCTTCACAAACAATTACTGACATTGTGTCATTAGAGAGAGAAAAAATATTCGAGAAAGTAGTTATTATTTTTACTAGGAAAAAAGACTCTTAGTTTATTCGCCTCTCATGTTTGTGAACAAGAGTTCCTTTCTTTAAGTGTAGTAAACTGTTTCAGGAGGAAGTTATAAAATTCGGTATTCAGAGGAGACGATTCTGCTCAGACGCTTGATTTTTTATATTCTAAAATTGATTTGACTCTTACCCAGTTACATATTTAATATTGTTGCTTATTGTTTTTTATCGCAAACACGTAATATTTAACAATAAAATTATTTATATAGAATATTAATTTATTACTGTTACATATACATGCATAGTTTTAAGCTGTAAAGTTTCGTTTGAAGAATTTAATTTATTGTTATCTTTATATTTCATTTTTATGTTAGCAATATTTGATATGCATTTTGATAGAAATGTTGTCATTAAAGTGTCAAAATCCGTGATTTCAAAGAATAGGATGCGTTGTTTCATAAAGTCTCTCTTTATAAAACACTAATATTTGAGTCACATAAAACCTGCTTAATACTAGTATATTGCGTTGACAACCATTCAGTATACCAAATGTCAGAAGAATGTTTTAGACTGCATCACTGAACGTTCTATATGAACTATACTTATTCCAATATTTCACTCAACAAATTAACAACAAAATATCGTTAGAAATGCCTGGAAAAGGACTTACCATATCTACCTCAATTCAGGCCAAGGAAGTTAGATGCAAAAGAAGTCAAGTTATACAATTATGCTCCAAATATGAAGCTTAATCAAGAACAATAATAAGCTTTCCTATTGGCATATAGGAATTTCGACTTACCTATGGAAATTGAGGTTCATATTCTCCTAAAATATTGTCTCCCCCAAATGATTTTTTTCGTTATTTTAAAACTCAAAATAGCTTAAAATTTTATATTTTACATTTAAGTTAGCAATATTTGATGTGCATTTTGATAAATTGTTATCCTCATGTTATTAATGAAGTGTCGTAATCTATGACTTTAAAGAATATGGTAAGTTATTTCATAAAATCTCTCTATATAAAACGCTATATTTGCATCTCAAAAATCCTGCTTAATACTGGTATATTGCACTGGTTACAAATCGTCATACGAATGTTTTCGATTGTCCCACTGAACGTTCTTTCAACTATATTTATTCCAATATTTCACTCAGCAAATTAATAGAACAGAAAAATATCGTTAGAAATACTTGGAAAAGGATTACTATGCCTGCTTCATTTCAGAGGAAATAAAATGCAAAAGAAGTTGAGATGTTGCAATTAAGCTCCAAATAGAAGGTTTAATCAAGAGGAAAAACTGACTTAAATGTAGTCTCAAGCGCATCGCTGTGATTTATATATGAAAATTAAGATTCAAATTCCTTTATCGAAATTCTATTAAAAACTATTCAAGGTTTATCTCCCAAAAATGATTTTAGAGTTATCAATTTTCCTCCCGTGCAATTTTTCTTTTATTTTAGTAAAATTTAAAATTTAATTTTATACGGAATCTGTAGCAATATTTTTAATGTTGTGATGAAATTCAAGCTCACCTATCGAAAATTTGAATCGCGTACTTTTGCCAATTTTAAATTGCTTTCTTTGGATAGTAACTCCTAAGCAGGCGAAACTTTAAAAAAAATTCATATTAAACATCCTAAAATGTCAATAATTTGGGTGAATAAGTTAATTGCCAAAAGTGTCTGGCAATAAAAAATTCTATTAAATAATTGACAGTTCAGAATCAGTTATTTTATGAAATAATTAGATAGGCAACAAAATAACAAAGTTATTCATTTCAACTGTATAAAGTACAAATAATTTTATAAGCAGAAAATCGGTGTAATGTAGCAAGCCTCTCCGCGGTGCACCCTGATTAATATTAAATCCTTCTACGGCTTTGCCTCCTTCCTTGTGTCTCTGACATTTTACTGATAAAAAGAAAATATGCCTCTAAGATAAAGCAGAGAGCAAGCACTGTGTGATTCTGCCGGTAGACCATGGTCCTCTCTGCTTGAGGACACACAGTTAATCCCAGACCTTCCTAGAAGTGCAGCTGTGGCACTTTTCCGCCTTAGTGCAGGCCATGACTGTTTGCTCGCATACATACTTATATTGGGTTGTGCTTTGTGACTCTCCTTATAGTCCTCTATGCTGACAACATCAAATTTTTGATGCTACTCATCTTGGCTCGTACTCTGCACTTGTGTTTTTAAACTGTAAAGTTCAGATATATTGGGAGGCTAAAGATCTAATGGCGTCATAGTCAATCTTCTGGGAATTTGCAATAAAAAAATAAATAAGTAGTAAATCAATTATTTTATGGAATATGATCAGAAATCAAATTACATATGAAATAAAGACTTATGTAAATGTTTTTATCAAATTCTTAAAAATTTCGCGTAATATTCTGAGTATCACTATGGCATAGGAAGATAATATTAATATTTAAATCTTTAGTAAACTAGTAATTAATTTAAAAACTAAAAATCACTTGTGTATATTTAAGCTTCTCACGTGTTGTTGGCTAGATTGAATTAACAATAAATGCTCAAAATAGATGCGCCATCATAAAGTGATTGAATAAACGTAATAAAAAGGTTATATGCATTATTAAATACATATAAACATATTCATAATTAACTTTAAAATATAAAATACAAATTGAATCAATGAATCAATGAAAAAAATTGTAAAGGACCCATTTATTTTTGGCGCTACAATCAATTTTCAGATTTTAATCCTTTTTACATATACTACAACAAAAAAGGTCACATGAATAACGTGTTTCAACTGGCATTTAAGGGTAAAATTTGATTTTTCTAATTGGAAATTATGTTGTTGTTACTTATGGTTCTTGCCGTGGACAAGCTAGCTGACTAAGTCAGCGATTTGAGCTGAGTTTTAGTAAAAGCCTCTGGGAACCCGAGGGCAGAAGTCTGACTTCTAGCACATATGAAGATGACCCTCACACACTCACTTGCACAACCTCTTTTTACAAGGGGGCTCTTTCACATATCTCACAAATAGAACACTGGGTAAAGAACAAACATGCCCGAAAAAGGATACGAAGCCGGGACGCCCATATCACGGGGAAGATGCGCTACCCCTAGGCCAATACGCCAGCGTTAGAAATTATTCTCTTTATAAATGAAATGTCTTTAAAAATGGTTTTCTTGTAATGATTTGAAATACTTTTCATTCGCACAAACAATTATTTTATTTACCGAATCATCCAGCTCGGAAAAATCTAGAATTTTTGAAACTGCTCCTATCCAGACGGATAGGATCATTTCTAATAACTTAGAGCTGCTCCTATCCGTCTTTGTCTACCAGCTATTTGAACACTATATTATGCATATCGATTATCTTTGATGAACTACATCTGATCACAATAAAACATTATTTTATATTAAGCACTCAAACACAACATATATCATTTTGATATCTTATATATGTTCGAAAAATAGAAATATGAAATTAATTTAACAAATTTACTAACTATAAATAGATATAATAAATAAATTTGGGTGGCAAATAAACTTAGCGAAATAGGTTCAGTTATTAAAACTGGGGTTTTTCTGTACGTAACAGTTTGCGACAACTCTCGAAAACGCTAGGTCATGAGAAGGCGTTGACCGTTGTGGATGCATGAAATCAGAAGTTTTCATGAAATAAGAAATAAAAATTAGCTAAATTGGCACAATGGTTGTGACTGGGGGAGTCAGTGAAATATTAGTATTGAGAATATGAAGAAGAGTTTTTGAGACTTCTTTCAAAAATATATGGTGGCAATGAGTATGCGAGAACTGATGACATTTCTTGGGGCCATGATCAATTAATTAAATAAAAGTTGGCGAAATGTAACCAGAAGTTGCATGGAGGACTGATTTGTTAGAGTTGTCAATTATTTTAAGTATATATATTAAACCGTTTATTGATAACAATTAAGAAATGATTCAAATGGAAGAAATTCCTAAGCATTAATCTTGTCCGTAATTTAGAAAGAGTTGAAATTTGCATATTAAAAGAATAATGTTCGCAAAGAAAATTGTTGCAAGTTCATTGGTAATTTTATTGATAGCATCGATTTCCGTGATACTTCTGCTAATATGAAATTTAAATATATCGAAAATAAATCTTTTTCCCTAGAGCTTTTTTTAATACGTAAATTGCTTTCATATCTACTTCATCTCATTGTTATGATGATCATTTAGCTATTTTAAATTCAATCATCTAGTTCAGAGATCATCAGAAATTCCGTTTAAAGATTTGCAGTTGCAAATTTTAGTCATTTCATGCCGTTTTAAGGGGTTTTTCCAAAAGAACCGATTAAAGATAGGCGTTGAAAGAATAAGTTATTTCTCAGGTTTTATCTTTAGTTGAAAGTGCACACGTTTCCATTCTAGGTTACAATAATGGTCATGCGTGTGTGTTTGTGTGTTGGGGGTGTGTGTAAGGGGGGGGGGCAGATGAGAGCTAATACCTTGAAATACATTGCTATATCTGCAAACATATTCTGTGACCACGATCTAAAAATTTGATGGAAATAATTTTCAAAATCATACTTTGATTTGAAAAAATAATTTTTTAAAACTGTTTTCCACTATCCAATTTTTAATGTTTTATTCATTATTCTATGCATCATGTAGTCATGAAATAAGTTTTTCTGAAATGCAATACCAGTTGGCGCCATTTGCATAGAATCAAAATTTAATTAAATTTTGTCCATGAATTTGAAAATCAAATTTTTATAATACCGAAATATCATATTTTTATTATTTTTATTTTGTAATTGTTTGTTTCTTTAAAATTGATTGGCGTGTAATTTTTTTATAAAGTCCATCTACATCTATACCAAACCGGAAAGGGACCACATAAGCTATAGAAACGGAGGTGTGGTGTTGTGTTAACTGTTATTAAGAATTTATTAGTACAGAAAATTTCAAATTTCAGAATTTCTAAAATGAATTTTGATTATAAATGAATGAAATTTTGATTACAAATTCTATTTTTGCAAATTTTAAACAAATCAGGGTAAGATTTTAAAAATGACAGTGCCCTATATCCTCTCTTTCCTAATGAATATACCCAGGAAAATATATTAATTAGGAAGTATTTGCTTTTATTTCCCCTTTCACTTCAAAATGCTAAATCATTTTACTTTTTAAAAGCAATAGATGCGAATTAATTAAAAACAAGAATTCAGCTATTGTTTTTAATTAAATAATAACATATATTATGATCATTTATCTTTTATAAAACCATATACCTAGGCGGTTATTCTGTAACTTATCTATGTCTGACCAATTGATATATGTAAAATTTAGCTAAATAATGACTTTCCTTTTACATCAATTCAAATAATTGGGGTTGAAATCCAAATACCTTTAGACGACATTAAAGAATGTCAAAAAGCTCTGGATTATTTTTATTTTGAAAGAATTTTTATTCAAATCTACCTTTTCTAAAAATTTTGCCAGAACATTAAAATATGACAGATATATCTTACTAATAACAAGTAATATAATAACAAGTAATATAATAACAAGTAATATAATAACAAGTAATATAATAACAAGTAATATAATAACAAGTAATATAATAACAACTAATATAATAACAAGTAATATAATAACAAGTGATAACAGCAGATAAATAATAAAGTTGCATGAAATAAAGTGCATCTATATTTTAGTACAACTACATTTTCAACAATTAAATCAAATTGATATGAACATACAATGTCATTTTTGTAGGGTTTTTTCGTTCAGAGTATTGAATTTAGGACTGCATTTTAAAAATTGAGGGAATGGTGGTTTAAAGACATGTTAGATGGTCTTTACTCATTAATGAAGGTTAGGTTTTTGTAATTAAGTTGAAAGTAATACAGACATTCATATTTTAAGAAATGAAAGATAAGTTAGACATTTTCTTCTATAACAAGTTAAAAGGAAATTCGCACAAATCTAAATCAAATTACTTTAACTCCACCCTAAAGTTGAACACCTACAGGGTGGAGTTAATGTGAAAGTCAATAAGTATAAGTTGAAGACATGTGCGCAAAAATACGCTGACGAGATCTTAATTTATTATCTATTTTGAGGTAAGGATATTTTTATATTCTATAACAGCAGTAGCTTGTATGTTTTTGTCAACTGATGTTTTCGCACTTTGATTATCATTTTGGGCAACTTCACAATCTAAGTTTTAATCAGGATTTTATCACATTAGGTATGTGATAATTTCCTTTAAAATGTTGATCAGCTTTTTAAAAAAACCCATGTGTAATCATACCTTAAAGGGCAGATATAATTTAAAAATCTGACAATTTTAAATTTGACTTTTCCCGTAGTGATTACCGCAATTCACTATTTTTGTCTAAAACATTTCAGAAAAAAGGAACAAGAATATGTATCCTTATTAAAAAGTGATGTATTTAGTATTATCTATAGTATTGCATATTATTCTACTTTGGTATCTAGATATTTTCCTTTAAATGTCTAAATTACGTCGCAAATTGTCATATTTAGTGAAAATCAATATTTTTTTATATAAAAAGAATGGTTTTTAGATTATAGATATAAAAAACATATATATTGGTTCAGAATGTTTATTTTTCAAAGGAAATGTATAAATTTAAAACGGAAAATTAGTTAAGTGTTATTTTTGAGACATATTTCTTTATATACTTAGATTTTTTGTTAGAGTTGGAATTTTTTTTTTTTTTTTTTTTTTTTTTGATGAGTGAAACTATTATTTTTTTACATATAAAACAAAATCAGTGGTACAGGTTTCCCAAAAGCTTTCCCAAAAACTTTCTCGAATACATTGAAATAAAAGTATATCCATTCTCGTGTAAAATTATGGACACTAGACTAGTCCATGAACGCCATGAGTTCTTCTCAGATATTTATATTCATAAACTCGCACATGAGAGTTGTCTGTTTCGTAGTACAGAAAAGAAAACCGATAACTTGTGTATTATTAACCTTGGTGAACAATAGTTATGAATAAGCTATAAATGTAAATAATTTAACAGTGTAGGCAACATTTATAATATTTAAATTCTAGAAATGGGCACCTTGGGAGTATATGTAAATAAAAATTGAATATAGAATTAAAAAAAATGAATAAAATTTATATATTTCGAAATATTGATAATAATTTATTACTTTAATTAATTACAAATTAAATTAAATTTTGGGATTTTTATCGATGATCTGAAAAAATTATAACTGTATAATCATGATTTTATATTATGTGATTAATTTCCAATTTCAATATCAATTATTTTATTGGTATATTATTATAATGCATGATTGATGCCAATTTTGTTGTCTTACAGTTTTTTTCTATAATATTTACTATTTTTAAACTTTTATTTTATTAAACTTTATTTAAATTTATATTATTTTTTAAATTTTTTCTACAAATACCTTGTGTTCGATTTTTTTTCTTCTATTGTTCGTAACTAAGGTGTTAAAATTCAGCAATTCTTGCTTTAAAAAAAAACATAATTGGGTTAAGTTTTAAAGATTTTTTCCCCTTTTGAATTTTATTGTAACTACAGGTTTTCAGATTTAATTTTAAACGGAAACTCTGATGAAAAGTTTAATAGTTTATGCATTTCTAAATATAATTCATCTTTTCTTAAATATAAAACTTAATATATAAGAACATATAATCGTTCCTTAAACTTCATGTTTACCATTCCTAACGTAATATTTCAACAATTTTTATTGCGATTTTTTATTTAATTTATTTCCATTCTTTTATTAAAAAATACTTTATTATTGTATTGATCATTAAACAAATATTCAGTAAGATAGAGGGACAATCTGTTGTAAATCTTCACGAGTATTTGATGTAATTTAGCACATTTTCTAATTTTCAGATTTATGCATCGATTAAAAATGTTCAGTAACAACGGGTTTTCTTAACGTAGAAAAATAATTCATGAACTGTTTTTTTTTTCAGTTTTTCTTTAAAAAAATATTAATTAGCATCAGCTATGCACTTTCTTTTTTCCCCTTTTTATCAAAACGAAACTTTATCAGTAATTTATCACTTTTGACAATTTTGTTAATACTATTTAGGAATTCGTTACATAATTTATTATTGATTTTAAATTTCTATCGTTATTAATAAACTCCAATATATCCAATCCTGCATTTCTTAAACTAGAAGTTGATTACGTTTTTATAAACTATTTCAAAGTACATTCTTTTTCTTTACATGCTCTAATATTATAAATGCCACAATAAAAATGTAATTTTAGCTCTAAGATACCTCATTTTATATATTCATGAAAACTGTTTTGTTCTTTTGTTCTTTGTCATGTAATGATGTATGCTTTTTAATGTAATGCAATGTATGTTTTCAAAAGTTTCATCATATAAAGACTTTAAAATTATAAGTCGCCAAATCTTTAATTTCTGCCTTCAAAATACGATGAGCATTATTAAAGAAGACAAGAAAAAGGTTTTTATAAGTAACAAACTGCTGCAAGGTGATTCATCTTAACTTCCGCAGCGAAATTATTTGTTGAAAAAAGAATTTGATAAAACAAATGGCAGCTAAAACTACTGATCAAATGAAAATGAAATGCAGTCAAACACGTTCTACTTTTTTTCAAGGATAAAACTTCTCTGTATATTTGTTACAAGGTGAACAACCCCAGAGCTATACACTTTGATAGAAAAAAATCCACAGCAAAATCCAACAACTTTTTGCAATGAATTTGGAAAAAGTTTCCTTCACAGAGAAACGATCTTAGTAACTCACTACCGTTATGAAGTATGTCCAGACATTTTGATGTGAGTGATTGGAGATGGCGCTAGAAAGGTGATGAAAGGCATACAACTCGTCAAATGTAGAACAGACAACACCCCAGGCTAAAACGTGATACCTGTTCACGTGCCATCGTATGTTTCCTTTTGGAATCTACGTGGATCTTTTTATAACAAACTTTTCGTGAAAATTATCAGTTCCATTTGAATTGTTAATGCCTTAATTATCCTTCGACGTTTTGCAATCGATTTTTAAAATAATGCCATTTTCATAATAGACTGACGGAAAGCATACCCGGTTCTAATGTCTTTGGATGCTGTAATTATTTTATTTAATGTCATCTGTCTTTTCGTCCTATATCAGCTCTCTGATTTTCTAAGTTAATGTTTTAAAAATTAAAAAATTTCGCAATTTCTTTAACAATCGAGAGAATTAAAGAACATTGATTGAAAAAGATAGCAGAAAACATGATTTGTATTTAATGAAATTGCAGTAAATTTAATAAAATAGAAACTTTTGATTAGTAGAATTCCGAAATATATATTTAATTTCGAGTGTAGACGATCTTATTTGTTTGACATTAGAACAATCAAAACTGAGTTGCTGAAAGCAGCTTTTGAAGGTTTCCCGCATTCAGGTTACATATTCAGTCTGACTGAGTAGAAGTTTTCACGCACTGGTACTCAAGAAATTGAACCAAGAATATATTTGCAAGCAGTTTAGGATTACAAATGACATAGAGGACAATAGATATTGACAAATACTGCAGATACAAATAAAATGAAACAAATAAACAATGAAAGCTACAAAATATTTTGATTTATTTACCGTGTTTCTGAGATCACAATTTAAATCACATAATACATTTGCAAGCGGTGTAGGATTGCAAATATCATAAGAAAGGGCAATAGATATTGACAAAGATTGTAGATAAAAACACGGAAACAACTAAAACTTTAGATTTATTTAATGAGTTTTTGGGATTACAATTTGAATCTTATAATACAATCGCAGGGATATAGGATTACAAACTGCATGGGAGTGCAGCAGCTTCAAAAACTTCAGATTTTTTTGCTGGGTTTTTGAAATCACAATTTAAATCTTACAATACAGTTACAAGTGATATAGGATTACAAATGGCATGACAAATAGATATTAACATAGATTTTAAATAAAAACTCTGAAAGCTACAAAAACCTTTGATTTATTTGCTGTGTTTTTGAGATTACAATTTAAATTTTAGAACTTGTCAATTTTTCTTTCAAACATTCTAACACTTTCATCGGGAAAAACAAGAGTCTGTTTTCGAATCTGCGTTTTCTTGAAAGTGTTTAGGACGCCTTTGTGCACCAGCAAAACCGGGCACGTCTGAGAATATTTTTTGAATTTGAATATTTTCTAGCAATAAAAAATAAAATAAAAGTAAATATATCATTTTAATCACATGCATAAAGTATACATTGCTAAGAAAATCAATATATATATATATATATATATATATATATATATATATATATATATA
>JAPMOR010057646.1:340332-370502 GCA_026543865.1 Argiope aurantia
TATCGCTTTAAGAACATCTATATCCATTATCAACCCGTGACTAACTTACTTACCCCTTGATTTAAGAGTTGATTTAGTCAATATTAAGCTCCTGTGATTATGATTTGATTTTGAGGGTTTGGATGGCCCGGTCTATCTCTTTAAGAACATCAACATCCATTATCAAATCATGATTAATTTTCTTAATTCTTGCATTTAAGAGCGGATTTACTCAGAATGAAGTCCCAATAATTATGATTTCATTTTGAGGGTTTCGATGGTACGGTCTATCTCTTTAAGAACATAAACATCCATTATCAAATCATGATTAATTTTCTAAATTCTTGCATTTAAGAGAGGATTCACTCAGAATTAAGTCCCAATAATTATGATTTGATTTTGAGAGTTTCGATGGTACGATCTATCGCTTTAAGGACATCAACATCCATTATCAACCCGTGATTAACTTACTTACCCCTTGATTTAAGAGCTGATTTAGTCAGAATTAAGCCCCGGTGATTATGATTTGATTTTGAGGGTTTGGATGGCACGGTCTATCGCTTTAAGAACATCAACATCCATCATCAACCCGTGACTAATTTTCAAAATTCTTGCATTTAAGAGTGGATTATCTCAGAATTCCCCCCTCTAGGGGGTATCTCTAAATGAGAATGAGAAGCTTCCTTCATGGTGGTTGGTTCTCGCCACCCTGAAGGGTACATGAAAAGGTTTGGGTCCCAAAATCGCCAATGACTCACTACACACGTTAGCAGGCAAACGTCAGAGAAAACGATGTATGCGCACCATAAAAAATGATGTATGCTCTTTGTCATCTAAGTTTATTTGCTAGAACACAGCTTAAAAGTGCTCAGTCTTAGATAGAAAATTTATTCATTTAGAAGACATGTGTCTTTTCCCGATTTATTTACGATATCGGATACATTCTATGGCCTCGTTGCGAGTTACAATAGACCGCGTTTGCATGCGCGCCTGTGAATTTCTTGCCACCACAAGTGGTTAAGACATCGTAAATTAATCAACTGTATAGCGTCTTTCATAAAAACTATTAATCTGAAACTATGGCAACTCAGAGGTAGATTCCACAAATGAGCAGAAAGATGAGTAGATTTACTGAGTAGAAGAAACGGGTGTATCCTCTTTATGCATCGCTTGCCCCCCCCCCCCTTCAGCGGGGAAACTTCGTAATTGAGGATGAGAAGCTTCCGGCATGGTAGTTGGCTCTCTCCACCCTGAGAGGTACACGAAAAGGAAGGGTCTGGCATCTCCCATCGATGAGGGGACGTACTTCCTTAGGGAAGGGTTGTATCGTGGCAGGTAATGACCCTTCGGATTCAATCACAGCTCCCGCCAGTGTTGTTGTTGCGGCGGTTCAGTCATTCAGTATTATTTATCCGTGTGCCTTCGGGTGGGTCGGAGAGTCACTAATATGACTCACTCAGAATTAAGCCCCAGTGATTAAGATTCGATTCCAAAGAAGAAGGATCTATTCATGGAATTTTTCTCCTGAGCTTTTATTTCTTCGAGATATTCTTAAAGCGACAGAGCGATCTATATGAATTATCAATAGAATTGGTAGTGCTTCAATTAACGGCATTTATGGAAAAAAATAGAACATAACGCTGAATCGAAGAAGTATAAAGATTTCAAATGTAAGCCAATGTTTTTGCCAAGATGCCAAATTTATATCAATTATTCCGTTATAATCATAGTTCAGCTATAACTAAGTGGTTGCTATTATTAAATTGTCAAACCATCATATTTGTCTTTGATGCTGAAATTCTAAATTCCATTTATTTCAATCCACTTACGTAATTTTTCAAAAAAAAATGTCCAATATTCTCAAAAATCTTATAATTTGAAGATATTCATAAGCACCTTTTACCTTTTTATTCACAAAAGCAAAAATATTTGGTATTTGAAGAATATGTTTTAATACTGCTTGTATCGAGTTTGACATCGTTTATTGGAATACACTAGAAATATTCCTCTTATTTTCTTTGTTTTATATTTCTAGGAAATCAAAGAAATTATAATCTGTAAGGATACCGAAGCCATTTCTTATATTCCTTGAAAAGCAACCAAAATATCAAAAGGGATTCTCATTGGAGGCAATATGTTTGAGAGGAATCCTGCGACGGCAAGAATAGGCGAGGAGATCTTGCCTTTCGAACTGGGATATCTTCCTGAGTATTTTCAGAAAAAGGCAGCCGCAGAGCTCAATGAGACACCAGACAGGAAAGAACAATCACTTCGCCAACTAAAAGAATTTTTGAAAGGTAAGAAAACCAAAATATAATAATAGTAATTAACTGCCTCTGGTAATTAGCCTGACTATTTAGGCTGTTAAACAATTAATATGTGTTGATTCATACCTTAAAAATTTCACCTTGTTACGTGATATGACTAAAAAACATCTATTTAATAGAATCAACCTGGTAGAAATGACTGAGGGTATAAATTTATAAAATATATTTTAGAATTAAAAGTGGAAGTGAAAGACCTTTTTCGGAATAAGTTACCAAAAAAAAAAGCAATTTCTTAAAAATCTTAATATTGGTAAAAGCGAGTAATTGAATTTTTTGAAGTATTCCACTATAGTATTCAAAAAATTGCTACAGACTGTATATTAAATTAAATTTAAAAATTTAAATTAAAAAAATATAGAATAAACAGTTTATAAATGAAATTGATATGATTGAAACAATAACTTCTTCAGTTGTAAATAATGCTAAAACTATTTTTTGTGACAATAGTTTTGAAAAATGTAGCTATGATTTCACAGCGATCCATTGGATGAGGAGTAAGCCTATTTTTGCGTCCAATCAATCTTTCTGTTTGTCGCTTGCGTCTTGAATTTTTTTTTTTTTTTTTACATCTTCTTTCCTTTGATTGGATGGAATTTTTTTTGTGACACGGCGAGCCTTCTCGTGAGTATTTCTAATAATAATTTGAAGCTAATTTACCATGCTTTGAATTAAAACACCTGTAAAAACGTTCATTTAAGCAATTTGAAACGTTTTTGTAGTGATTTTATAACCTTTTACTGTTACCATTCGATAATAAATAATAATAGTGATTTTTGTACTATGTGTTTTATAAGAGTGATTTTTGTACTTTGTGTTTTATGTACAGATTGTTCAAAATATATAGCGATAAAAAAGCGATCAGGTATAAATATATATATTTTTAGGAATGATATTCATCTGCATTTATTATTGTCAGCAACTCTATGTAAAACTATTCAATAGTAATACTGATTTATTACATTTTTCGCGCAATTTATATAACTCAAGCACTAAAAGAAACTCGTCCGAAGTCATTGACATACTTATTCGAATTTTTTCAAACTAGAAATAAACACCACACGCAATATTAGAAAAAAAAATTTCAAATTAGATAAATCAAAATAATTTTTACAAATGCTAACAGTAATAATTTGGAACCAGATCTTTTATCATAAATCAATTATTCTATAAAGAAGGGATTTAAAAGGTTTAGATGAAAAATCAAGGGAAAATAAGAAATAAGAAAAAATTAATATTCTTAAACTGGACGTTATTCCTTCTTATGCACAATGATAAATGTTAAATTTTCAACATATTTTAAGGTATGTGTCTCTCGAAAGGAGTTTTTCGAAAAATGATCAAAAATTGTTATATTTTTGTACATTTGCATAAAAAAAATTGAAAAACATCTATGAAACCAAAATATACCAGTCATGTATCAAAAATGTTTAAAAATTCCGAAAAAGAGCTTTTTTTTCTAAGAAGACGCAGAAAGCAAAAACCTTCTAGTTTAGAGGTTTATCAAATGATTTGCTTACTATTTTGCATATAGCTTAAGGAATAAATTTTCTAGTTCCTGAAATGAAAAAAATCCATTCTTTCAATATTGCAGTTCAACCGATAAACAGACGAAATTTTCAATTTTTTTTTCATATCGTGTAGCATTAAAAAATAGAAAATATTTCTATGTTAATAGATTACTTATTCTCTAGTTCAGGAGCTGTAGAACATATTTGGAAATTATTATGCCAAATTTGAACAAAAAATATGCATTAGATTCTAATTTATGAAACTTTCCGTAAGAAAATTCTATCATATTCTATATTTGAGAAAATAGCATCTAAAGATGAAAAATGGCATCTAAACGTATGCAGATGAAAATATGAAAAGCAATGTTACTTACCAAAAATTAGACTTAGAAACAAAATTCTAACGGTTTTTATGAAGAAACCTTTTCAAACATTAAACATATTAAACTAAAAGAAATCGTAGTTTTGTAAAAAGAATCGACTTTGAACATAATCACTTGCCTTAAAGAAATTTTTAAAAGTACACGAATGTTACGTTTTTGCCATTTTACTGCATTTTTTTTTTTGCATTAATGATTTTCTGGTTTAAAGAATTATTCATCATTTTTCGGAAATATCAGTTTATTTCTATTTCTTCTTTTGCTTAAAAGGATAAATAATCAAATTCTTTAAAATTACCAAATTGGCGTGATTTGAGTTTGAAAAATGATCGAACAATTGAACAATGGTAATTGAGTAATTGAAAAGTTTGTGGTTTTGATCTAAAAATGTATAGAGAGGGGAAATCAGTTCTTTCCGATTTAGATGGACTAAATCTATCATATGATTTATACAAATAAAACGTAGATTTATTTAATTGGATTAGATTCAATGGAAAAATTTGTTATTCCTAAATGCAAACTATGCTTTATTTATGATGCTATAAGATCAGCAAAATGTGTCGTAATTACAAACAGGCCATTTAGAATGCCATTTCTATGAAATGAAAATTTAAGGTATCTAATTCTGTTGAAAACATGAATATTTTTTTTCCAGTTTCAATAAATAAATAAATATAAAAATAATAAAAAAAACAGGTACGTTTCTGTTTGCAATAATATCATTATTTTGTCTCTATATGAATTAGAAGAAAGTTATAGCAAACTAAAACTTATAGTTATAGCATGAAAGTGATGTTTATTGATAAGCATTTAAAAAGTTTAATTTTATTTTCATAAGAACGAGTTTTTACCTAACTGCTGTACGAGTATCATCATATTTTGAAATATAATCGAGATATTTTAATGAAATTTATAATTCGTTATGTTATGCAGTAATGTAATGAATTATGGATTTGATGTAGAATGCTCTAGAGATGGAATTTTGATTGTTTAATTTAAATATTGTTGAAAAAAATCCCAAATTTTACAGATAATTTCATATATTACACAGAAAAATGTTGAATATAATTCTTAGATAATTGTTAGTTACATTGTAAGATTTGTTACACATGTAATGTTATAAAGAAAAATGAAAAACTGTAAAAGTTTTTTGCTAGAACTATCCTAGTTTTTGTAAATAAATGTAAAATTTACAACAAAATATGCTTTTTCTTCAAACGCTACATATATATTTAAATAATTTCATATCATTCTTTTCTTATATTAATAAAAAATCATATCAGCAATTATGCACACACACACACACACACACACACACATATCGGATATCTTCATGATAAATTGACCAGGTAAAAAAAATGCGTTAATTTGTTTTTGTTATTGTAAAATTTCATTATTGTGGCAGGACAAATCATACAGTTCAATAATATATTTAGTACATAATATAAATGGCTGCAAATTTATAACTGTAATTTTTATTTTTCAGTTTGCGAAGAATATAAATAGAAAGTAATGCAAACATTAAAATATTCGGAATCAAGTTTATGATGAATTTAAGGAAGTTTGAACTTTTTTCTTTCAAAAATTCATTGTTTTATGAAATGTAAATAATCTAAGAGAAAGTTAAGTACTATCTATAAAAAAAAAATTGCTTTCAGTTTAGATAACTTGACGTCATTTTATCATCCCTTTAATTTCGATTTAAAATACTTTAAATTGCAGACAATAATATTGCTAATGTTAGTAATTTTATTAAATTTCCGTTTTTAAAGTTAAATAACAGACAATTCGAATCTTAATGACAATAGTATTTTACAATTCGACATCGATATGTCTACAAAAAGATTTTGAAACAACTGCAAAAAAGATAAAATATGCGATAAAACTATAAAAATAAAAGTGTTGCATCATTTAAACATATTTGCTGCAATAAACAGAAGCAATAACCATTATGTAGGCTCCGTTCCAATATCTTTATCTATTACTGATATTGAAAATGAAATGCGTTCTTTCTATCTTTATTTCGCATCAAGTGCTTTCAAATAAATTCAAGATAAGACAGAAACGAAAAGAAAAAGCATTTCACTTTTTCCGAAAATATTTGCATTTTTTAAAGTACTTCGTTTGGATTAGGAAATGTTTATGTTGTGCTGCAATCAGTTATTTAATACAATTTAAAGCATTTGAAACTATGCCTTCTCGGCCCCGCTTCTTAACACTTTTAACCATCGCCAAGATTAGAGACACTTTATATTTTAAAGTAATTGTATCTCCATTTTGAAGCTTATATTCCTAGTTTTTATTGCTTAACTATTAGAATTCTTTTCACGATGCAAGTGGCGTTACTATAAGATCAATAGATGTGGTCTCCCAAAACTTTCTCGCATACTCACTAATATACTTGTCATGCCAGAGAACGCCTTACATAGCACCGGTGTACACTAGTTGCGAAATATAAAATTTTGCTGTGAATTTAGCATTATTACGGAATCTATCTTGGCACCCTTGGCGAGTTATTTGGCGATTAATCCCTGGCATGCCATTAATAGCATCAGAAAATTGAATTTGTGTTTTAGACACGTTTTTCTCCTCCGATCGAAAGAAAAATTTGACGCAAAACTGCAAATACAAAATTTGATATATTTTAGTCATTGTGTTTTTCAATTATCGCATTTACCTACTTCTGAAAGTACAGACCGACAGACAGTCAACCCGTAATTGGATTCAGCTCAAAATTGAACAGGTGTCTACACTATAGATATTAAATATGTGTACCGCATTTTATCTATTTAGCTCTCTTCGTTTTGTAATTATCTTGTTAACTTATATTCGAACAGTCGGAATTGCTCTGAACAGATTTTACAGAAAATTTGATAGAATTCTGCAAATTTGGTGTGAATAGTGTATACCAAATTTCAGCCTTCTAGTTCAAATCATTTTCGAGTTATTTTGTCACAAACAGACAAACGGTATGAAAAAGTATTTTTTTTTAATTATTTGACCATTACCATATTTTCTCTATACTACGTATACGTTGAAGTAAAAAATCGTTGAAACTGTGTATTAATAGTTGAAATCATTTTGCTTCATTTCCATGTTTTGTTATATTTTGTCTGTAAACAAAATCTTACTATTATTTATTATATGAAATTAAGATATTTTCGTGTTTTTCGAAGACACTTTTGTGTCCACAGACATATCCCCATCTCGTTGATTTTTGGTGTGAATTTGTGAGATGTCAATAAACGGCTACTCCGCCCGTCCATAGGCATTTGAATAAACAGAATAATCGGAACACCGGGATCTATAGTCAAATTTAAAGTTCATCACAGGTCACAGTATAGCAACTCCCGTTGGAATTATATCCCGTCATCGGTAGGGGTAGTCAACCCCACACCATTTATGTATTCACTATAGTGGCGAAAACCAACCACCGTGTCTGAAGCATATCATCTTCTTTTTGAGGTGCCCCCTAAAGAAGCGTTTGTGAGATGAGGCACTTGCTCACAGCTCCGGAATAGAATTATACATTCAATAGAAATTGCCATTTTGTTACCAAGGACAAATATTTTGGCAACCTGCCTAAAAGAATATCTGCTCTTATTAAAGCCAGGAGAGGCTCAAAACAATTGGCAAGATATTCGAAATATTTTGTTCACTTAGTATAACACAATATCATCTAATCATTCGTCTTTTGAAACTGAGCTCTTGTCCTTCAAACAAAGAGTATTTTTTCATTTTCATAACAGGAATATTATATACAATGTACTTTTTGTCTATTCATTTATATATTATGAAGTTTAAAGTTTATAAAAAATGTCCGTCTAAGTCTATGACAAACCAGGTAAAAGAGAAATGAGCTCTAGACATGGACAAATGATATGATGTTCAAATATGTTCCCATTCCGGCGATTCCTTCCTTTTATTTTATGTATTTAATGCAAAAATTATTTAGTAATATAGTATAGTAGTAATGCAAATTGGTCTTTTTGCAAATTATTTAATAATTAATATTTTTGAACAGCTGACAAGCATACAACTGGCTTCATATTTGACGACGATTTTCTGATTCAGTTCCTGAGAGTCAAGAAATATAACATGGCCAAAGCTTTCACTCAAATAAAGGCGTATATTACTTTAAGGAAGAAAAATCCACAAATATTTCAAAACCTTAGCTACGAATGGGTCGTGAAGACTTTGCATGACGGAGCTCTCACTATCTTGCCTTATAGATGTCAAGACGGTTGTACAATCATCCTTATTGAACTTGGTAAGCATTTTTTCTCCTTGATTCGTTTGAACTACTGTGAAATAAAATTTGTATTATTCATTTAAATAAAATTGAACTGCAGAATTGTTTTATAAACAGCCAAACTACTATCTCTCTAAAAAAACTTGTCATGCCAGAGAAAGCTTGCACTACATTGTCATGCAACAGTTATGAAATATTAACTTTTGTCGTGAATTTTGCGTTTTTACAGAATCTATCTTGTCATTCATGACACATCTTTTGGAGTTTAATCTCTGGCATTCTGTTAATAGTATTCGAAAATCGAATTTGTGCTTTAGACACGTTTACCTCAATCGATTGAAACAAAGGTTTGACACAAATTCGATTGAAACAGGTTGACTATATACTATGCATATAGTCACAGAATTTCATCCCAATTTGATTTACTTAAGTCATTCGGTTTTTAAATTATCGCGTTTTCATATTTCTGACATGACAAGCCGACAGATAGTCAACCTGTTGTTGGTTTTGACAGGTGTCTACATTGTAGATATTGAATCTTATCTATATAGCTGTCTTTGTTTTGTAGTAATAGTGTTAGCTTATATTCGAACAGTTGGACAGACGGACTTCCTCGGAACTGATTTTACTCAAAAGTTGACAGATATCTGCAAATTTGGTATAAATACCGTATACCAAATTTCATTCGTGTAGCTTGAATTATCTCTGTGACGGTCAGAAGAAAAAATTTCCAAAAATACGTTTTTCGAATTCAGGGTGATCCAAAACATGGAGATTCGACAAAATGTCGAGTTCGAATTTTTTGATATTTATTATATTTTCTCTATATTACGTATACGAAAAAGTGTTAAAATATTATAGAAATGCCGAATAATTTTAATATTATTAATTTTTCAATGGCCATGGGTATGTAAAAGATATATTAGAGAAAAATGTATCAAAGTTATAATCTTTTTTACCATAAGGTGTTTACTACGAAGCCACGATTTTTTTTTCTTTTCTTGTAACTCCTTTCAAGGAACTGTTAGTCAATTTTTGGAATAGAATCCATGTATCTTCTATTTGTATTTCAGAAATACGCGTAATCCTTGACTCTATCTACTTTTTTTTGTTGCTTTGAAAATAATGTTGCCACAGTCAATATCTACATTATTTAATCGAAAGGCAATAAAAAAATATTACAAGGAACTATCTACGATAGTTGGAAAAATTCCTTATGAAAGAATAGTTTGAATAAAGAGAGAGCCAATCTTTTTAAAAAGCGAACTAAGACTAAAAGAGTAGAAAATAAAAGCAGAAATACGTTTCGAAGGTGCGAATGATATAAAATGGTGAAAAAAAATGCAAACCTGGCTAAATGAGAAGCATACTAGTATCACAAGGTATAGCTGTGAGATTTATCTCAAATTTATATTTGTAACATTCTAAGCAACTCAGCGTGGATTGCTATGATGCAATGTAGTAAATATAAAAACATTTTTATGTCTAAATTTCATTTTTTATTACATATCATTTCTACAGTCTAGTCTCACAAAGATAAATATTTCAGCAGGAATAATTTTTATTTCATTTATTTTATTTTCACTGTAATTCTTTGGGCGACTTATACTGTTTTTTGTTGTTGTTGATGTTTTATGGGTTATTATTTCCATTTCTCTTTAGTTAAAATTAAAAAAAAAAAATTTTTACTTATAAATAGTTATAAAATTACAGCCTAATTTTCAGTGACAACTTCGTAAAAATTTATATTTTATAATAGCATATCTATATGTTTGTATGAAAAGCGATTCCGCTGGAATGTTGATGTTACTGTAAAAGCAATAATTTCTCATTTACTCGTGCTTGAAATATGCAAGAGAAAATACCATCATTGAAATATTACCAAACGATTTTATCCTGATATGTTTATTTTTCCCAATGGCGTCTTTGCGTAAGAAAAATGTATTAAGGAGATTATTTATGCATGTATATATAGGTTACACAATAACTCAAAAATTGATTGCTTGACAAATTCAATTTGCTATGTCATACATGCATCAAAGTAGTAACCTTGTATTAAATTTCAGTTTAAGTATTCCAAGCAGTCTTTAGCCAGAATAAAACAAGCGTATCAAATTCGGACCCAATCTTTTAGATGGTTGATTCTATGTCCATATAAGAAAATTCAAACATATCAATTAAAAAATACGTCAAATTTGATAGAAGAGTTTTAGTATGTGAGTGGACAAATATCTGAAACTTCATGTCGAAAAGTAAACATGAAACGTACTTCTCGGTAACAAATTCATTTTGTTCTTTTCACTTTATTCTTTTGTGTCCCATTTCCGATTTTGGGGAAAAAATAAACAGCCTTCACAGTTTAGTTAGTATATATTTTGCTTAGCTTTTCATAGTTTTATAATGCTTTTTTCAAATTCTTTTTCAGATAATTGGAATCCAGAAACATTTCCCGTCGAACAAGTTAAAAAAGCATTTGTGATTTACCTTCTTCAGTCCCTTCGAGAGCCCATGTCACAAGTCAATGGCATCAAGGCAATCATTGATGTAAAAAGTAATCCTATAAGGCATGTGAGACACTGCATTCCAAGTAACTTGCATCTTATCTACTATGGCATCCAGGTAAATAATCAGCGAATTTTTTTCTTTGATATTTTACAAACAAGAGGCTTCATAAAGTAGACTTAACTTAAAATATTTTTTTTTGGAAAATTCATAAACTGCTAGATTGTATTAACATTTGACATAAATCTGCAATTCCAGCGCAAAAATAAATTTCAATTTCAACCATCTTTTCCCTGTTGATTTAGAAGTATCAGTTTGTACACAAGAATCTAAAAGCGGATGTACTCTATTTAAACGAAAAAGAAATTAGAAATTTTAATCTCAAATATCATAAAATAATAGTGTTGCCATTTAAAAAAGTACAATTTATTTTTCATCGATGTTTTCATATTACTATTTCTGTTCGTTTCTAAATAAACCTCAAAAATTTATAAAATTATATCAATTCAGTACAAGACGCGAGATGCTCTTATTTAATTTGAAACTCAAATACGCAAACGAATTCGAAAATTTAAAGTTTTTAAAATGAAACATTATAATATTTTGAACTAGCCGCCTTTGGCGACCAGCCGGTTCGCCAGTATTACCGCTCGCTAAAATTTTCAATTAAATATTTTAAGTAACTGGTCTCTTAAAGGATTCTCAAACAAAACATTTTTAATCTTCAAATTTTAATAGCCATACCAAACTTATACTGTTTAGATCGTTTCGTTCAATTTACTATATATATTTTGCTAATTTGTTGTCATTTCCGGCAAAACTTCAACTTTAATTTAAAATGTAAATAATGAAATTGCAATTAATATTAAGATATTTTTTAATAAAACCAAGCGTTTTATTTTATTTATCATCTTTATTGTTATTTATTAATTATTATTATTGAATGTGAGTATTGCAAACAGAATCGCTCGGTATTTAAGTCGTATGTTAACTACAAAATATTTTTCATCATTTATGTAATATCTCAAACAATAATTCAACAAAAATTTCTGAGATTTAGCATAAAATTCAGTTTTTAGTTTTGTTTTCAAAAGGATTGAAATGAAATCAATAATAATATTTTGTTCCGGCCTATATATATATTTCAAAAATTATGAAGTCTAAATTTAATGCAGTAAGGTATCATATTCTGAGAAATATTCTGGACACACCAAATTTTAAATAAATGAATGAATGTTTCTATTTTCCACGATCAACTAAGACTTATTTATAAAGTTTTAAATGTTAAAAATTTAGAAAAACTCAACATTTTCATAATCTTTCATAATCTTAGGTCAATTAATCTTGAGAAACCTGCGCGCTGATTGGCGTATTTTCTTTGAAGCGATCGATGGAAAATCTAAAATTATCCTTTTTTTATTGAATAGTGATATTAAAATTTTCATAAAGCAGTCAGTTTAAGTGATTGGAAATTAACTCTTAAAAGTCAGTGATTTAGTTGATTGGAAATTAACTCTATGACCACCATAAAATCTGTGCTTTCTCTTGTGTATGCATTCTCCTTAATATCCGCTCGAATAAAACATCATATACAAAATTACTACATAGAACAAACACATCAAAAGTAAACATAACATTTCAATAGTTGCCAAAAACAAAAGAGAGAAAAATGCAATTAATAAGCAAACGATATTTAGAAAAGTACAGATATTTAGACGGGAAAATGAAATTATCTGAAATTAAAAACGCGCGCAGACGATATTTACAAAAGTAAAATATTCAAACCTGAAAAGGAAAATATATGAGTTATTCCATCAATAAATGCCATAAGTTTGTTTATATCTTCATTATTTTATGAGTCATTAAACATCAAAATGGGTCCGGGACTAAATAAACCCCCTGTATAGAGAGTGTAAAAGATCATAAAATAATTTTTCTTGAATTTATTTTTTAGAAAAAATAATATTTCATATTTGTTTCATTTCCTACAGACACGTGCCGAAAATTATATTTTTGCAGATTTCATTTCCAAAAAGATTTAATTTATTTTTAATTGGGGCTTTAATCAATGTGATGGCAACACTTTGAAAAAAGCTAATTTTTTCCCATGAATGCGAAACGTGCTTAATATTAATTTTTATTTTTTGCGAAAAAAATTATTGAAAAACATAGTTAAAATATTTATTTAAAAATTCTTTAATAATAGAAATTTAATTTTAAGATTGAAACATTAGTATCATTTAAAAGATAAATTTTTGATCTTTAACTTCATGTAAAAATCTTTTTTGTGCGGTAATATTTTCGGCAGTTATAGCAGAAACAAGACAAAATTTCGTTTAATTTTTAAATAAATAAAATTATATTTAAAAATTCGAAAAAAATAACCCCCAGGTGCACATTCCCGGCTTCCAAGGTATACACGTGCCAAATTTGGTAGCTGTAGGTTGAATGGTCTGGCCTGTAGAGCGCCAACACACACACACACGCACACACACACACACACACACACACACACACACACACACACACACACACACACACACACACATTGAGCTTTATTATAAGTATAGATTAATTATATAGCGAAAACCGATTCCACAGTTAAACTCATTATGCATTTCTTTAAGAAAAGCATATTAAAAATAAATTGCATCAGCCACTGCATAGCAAATTTTGAAAATAAAAAATAATAATTTAAAAAAATAATTTTTTAAAATTAATTTTTGAAAATAGTTTTTTTAAAAATTCATTTTAAAAAATAGATTGTATGCAATTAAAATCTGATATCACAAAACACGAGCTATTTTAAAAGAACAAGTTTAAAACCTTGTGAAATTATTTCTGTGCGATTATATATTCCAATATAATACCATACCATGAGATGAAACATAAATTTTTTCAATTAATTTTAAACTAATTAACTATTTTTTAACTAAATAAAAACATAAGCAAAATCTTCTAAACTATTTGTTAGTAAGAATCTATTTCTAAGAAGTAACTAGATTCACATTTCATGGCTATAGGTCTAACTGTCTTTCCTTTAAATGTTTTTGATCGATTTGTGTATTAAACAGTTTAGATACAGTAACTTTGACATTTCATCTATTTCGTGAAAATTTGTGAAAACATCGAATTTTCGTCTATCATTGATTAACTTTGATCTTTCATTTATTCAGTGATGACCCTGAATACGTTAAACTTTTACCTATTTAGTGATGATAGTGAAAACGTTGAACTTTCATCTATCATTGATTATTTGTAAAAACTTTGATCTTTCACATATTCAGTGATGATCGAAAAAACGTTGAACTTTTATCGATTTAATGATGATCGTGAACATTTCGAACTTTCATTTATTCAGTGATGATTGTGAAAACGTAAAACTTTAATCTATCATTGATGAATTGTGAAAACTTTGACTTTTAATCTATCAGTGATGACTTGTGCGTGTCACTCTTTTTTGTCATTCATTAGAAATAAATGTTCAATTTGCTAATTCATTTTGAATAAGCTTGTATATTGTTAATTTAAAAAAGTAACTTTAAATTATACTAATTTGTGATTCAATGATCTTTACAGGAAGTTTGTCCCAGCAGATATAAGGAAGTTCATATAGTAAATGATTCATTAACATTTAAAGCTGCGTGGTTTATTATTAGACCATTTCTATCAGAAAAGATAAGGAAAAGGGTGAGTATTTTATTGCGTTTGTTGCTTTTAATATCACAGAATGCAATACAGGATAATTACAAATTAATCATCGGACTTAAATTCAGTATATTTCAACAAGTTTAAAATTTTTGACAACAAGAAATCCCTTGCAAAAAAGAATATATTAACCTTCTTTTGAATAATTATGCACGCATGTATTTATGTAATGAACCCCAAAGAGGATGTAGTATGTTATTTTTATCTGTCTGCAACTGTATTGATTTATTCTGCAACTGTACATGATACACTTTAAGGTGTAATCTAGGATTTAAAACATTCCAATCATTTGAGTGTTAAATAATAAATTCATAAACAACGTGATTTATTGATTTTTATGGTACATGCTGAAAGCAGTCTGTAATTCTTTTCACAGCATCTTGTAAGCCCTTTAATTGTCTTCATTCTCGTAAAAAACCCACGTCCTTGAATTGACGAAATAGTAAAGATTGTTTTTCTTGCCGAACATTTATATTTCATATTTGTTTCGGAACAAGCAAGGAAGATTTTGCATTTTTTTAAACACAAAAAAAGTCTTATGTTCGCTTATTTCCATTTTGAGAGACGCGACGTCGAAAATAAATCCCTTTTTTTGTAACTGTTCAGTACTCAAATGGGGTCATTCCGATAGGTGTCTCAGGTAGAAAATTGAAAACAAAGGCAAGAGACACCTGTTTGTTTATCTTCCGATAAGTGCAGACAGGAAAATTCTTATTTCCAAGTTGCATCAGTTCAGAATGAGATATTTGTTTTATGTAACGTGTGACTTGCAACGAATAACGAATATTCCAGATAAAGCTCGAGAACTAAAAACAACGAATAACGAATTGCTCCAGATACGGCTCGAGAACACATGATTATACTTCTACTGAACTGAAGACCCTTTCGTCAACTAGTATGATGACCACCATCATATAGCATTGTAAGTTATCACTAAAATCAGAGGTAGTGATCTCCCCCAAACTTTCTCGTATATTCTCTAATAAACTTATGCCATATTAACTTTTATGGAATATGCCATATTAACTTTATGGAATATTAACTTTTGGTGTGAATTCAGCATTTTTATTGAAAATATCGCGTCATCCTTGGCGAGTTATTTGGCGATTAATCCCTGGCATTTCATTAATATCATCCAAAAATCGAATTTGTGATTTAGATACGTTTTTATCAATCTATTGAAACAAAGATTTGACATAAAGCTACATCAGTAGTCACAAAATAACATACCAAATTTGATATATTAAAGTAATTGTATTTTTGAACTATCGCGTTTACATCTTTATGAAAGTACAGACCAACAGACAATCAGCCCGTTGTTGGATTTGGCTCAAAGTTTGGCAGAAATCTGTAAATTTGCCATAAAGATCGTATACCAAATTTCATTGTTCAAACATCAGAGAGACAGACGGACATTTTCCAAAAGTGTGTTTTCCGAGGGGAGGGTCTAAAACGTGGACATTCGTTAAAATCTCAAGCTTGAATTTTTTTTGCGATAAATATACTTTCTCAATATTACGTATATAAGAAAGTAAAAAAAAAAGTTTGTCGGACATTTTTATACAAAATTGTATTCTTGGATCTAAGTCATTGTTATACGTATAATGTCATTTTATCACAATACTCCCCCCCCTTTATAGTTTCAAATCTCAGGTAATTTTAATTTTCTTCTTTTTAAATATTTATAGCAATTCTCAATTTCCAAAAAGAAATTTTTACGAGTTTTATGATTTAAAATCGTAGAATAAACAATTTTTACTTTCATATTCTTCAAAAATAAATGAAGAAAGTATTGTCGTCATTTAAAAGAATCGATGTTCAATTTTAAATGTTTCAGAGTTCTTTGAATCTGAAAACATCTATTTTCGAAATTATTCCAAAACATATGAGAGTTGAAAAACTCAAAAATTTTTCGGTAAGATTGATAGAATTTAAATCAAATGTTGGGTAAAAGATCCAATCTTATATGAAATCTTTTAATTCTCATTGTGCTATGGAAACAATAATTCAAAAATACAACAAATTACATAGTGAAAAACTAGCAGAAATCGATATGCATAACACGTATCTAAAATTTTCAATATGTATTTTAACCAAAATGCATTATAAAGAATAATTTTTTCTTATATAAATAACAATTCTATTTAAACCCTGTTGTTAGTTACATTTCAAAAAGTTTTATTTTTAAAGAATTTTATAGCTTTGCTTGTAAAAGTGAAATTTGTAATGAATTTGTCCTGAGGTGATGGAGCTTTGAAATTTTGTACATTTGCGTGTTTCTCGATGTTAATACTCCTTTTTAATATTTGATCTGTTCATTGGTTAGTTCCTTTAATTTTTGCACTATGATTCCAGAACCGTGTTATTAGATGCTAGTGAATCTCAAAAAAAAAAAAAAAAAGATTTTATATCATCTTAAAGTTTGAATGGATGAAAAATAAAATTAATAACTTGAAATAAGAAGAAAATAATTAATAATATTACTTTTTCTTTTACTAATAAAACTTTGTTTATTCAAACTACTTTTTTTCAATAGTTATTATAGATATTCTCATTATATATTTAATTTTATGCTATTTAAATTATTATTTTTTTTATTTAAATGCATTTCATAAGTTTATTTTGCTTTTTACTCATATAGAAAGTCTGGAAAAAGTGTTATAATCGTCAAAACATTCGACGAATCGCCGCGTTTCAAAAATGCCGAGTTAGAAAAACTTGTGTTTATCCGTAAACACTATCATTCAATAACTCTATGAGCTAGACGGATGAAATTTGGTTTTTGGATTTTAGACCAAATTTACAGATTACAGTTTTGAAATAAATTCAGATGAAGTCTGGCTGTCAGTTTTGTTTCTTGAGGACAAATGAACTCGGTAACTACAAAGCCTAAAGAGTTACATAAACAAAATGCGACACACCACTTTGGCATTTAAAAATATTTACTTTTATCAAAATTTAAACCAAACCTATCGTTCTGGGCTTGCACATGCATGTAAACGCGAAGACAAATTAATGGAATTTGATATGTGATCATGTGATTTCAATAGTAGTTATGTGTCAAATTTTCTTTTCAATCGATCAGAATAAAGGCATCCTAAATACTTATATATTTGATAAATTCAATAAAAATGCTATATTAATGCCGAAAATCTGTATTTCGCAACTGTTATTCGATAACGTCATGTAAGGTAGCGATTATCAACCTGTGGGGCGCGCCTCCTAGGAGGGTGCTAGCACACTAGAGGGGGGAGGGTGCGAGAATATCCAAGAGAAAATATTATTTTAAAAAATTGATTAACTGATTGAAAGGAAAGCACACGTACACATACAAAGCAAAATACATTTTGACATATTTAATAACTTTAATAAGTTATTACAAGTAAAAGTAAAACATCTTACTAAATCAAAACATACTAAATTAAAAACAAATTTAATAATTATTAGTGACTTCCTTGGGCCTATCTTGCAGAGCAAAGTTTTTCGAAGGAAGTCTTAATATTAGAAATAGCCACACTCAGTTCTGTTTATATATTTAGCCGAGATCTATATTTCGTCTTCAAAGAAATCACAGCAGAAAATCCAGTTTCACAAAGGTAGGATGTTGAAAATGGTAATAGAATGCGAAATGCCTTTGTTTTTAGTGCAGAAAAATCATCCTCTACTCCTGCCCAAAATTCAAATAGGGATTCATTACCAAATTGTCTTTTAGTTCCGCCACTTGTCGTGAAGTCTATTTGTTTTTCTTCCTCATCAATTGAGAGTCCTTCGGGAGTCTTATGAAATGGATCCCTAACCCACTCGTAACTTTCTATCAGTTTGTCGCCAGCAAGAAAATATTTTTTTAAAATTCTTTGTCAGTATTCTTAAAATGATTTTCAATGGTTACAAAAACAACTTTTACAGGTTTACATGTTCTTCTTCAGCCTTGTAAATTTTAGCTTTAAATTTTTGCTCCACAATTCCAGTTTTTAACAAAAAGCATTACCTTTATCACTCGTATCCATCATATATGTATTTTCTCCTTGGAGTTGAAGATTCAAGTTATTTAATTTCTCGGATATGTCGACCAAATAGACCAATTTCGTCACAAATAAACCATCGCGAAAATTCTCGGCCTCCAGTCTGTTTTCTTCTTCTAGGAAAATGGCGATTTCTTCACTTAATTAATAAACATGTTGTAAAAATTTCCCACGTGATAACCATCTTGCCTCGCAATAAAAGAGAAACGCTGAATGTACTGAACCCATGTCTTTACAAAGTGCGGAAAAGATTCTCGATTTCAGGCGTCTCATTTTTATATAATTTATTACGGTTACAACTATAGTTAACACAATATTCAGACATTTCTTTCGAAGCCAAAGCTTCTCTGTGGATCATGCAATTTGTCCAGATGCACAGAGGCGATTTTTGTTTTACAAATGCTTGTACACCTTGGAACTTTCGGACATTGAACGAGCTCCTTCGGTGCATATTCCGACGCAATTTTTCCATTCTATGTTTGCCTCGTTCATGAAATCATTTAAAATAGCAAATAATACAAGCGCTTTTGTTTTGAGTTCTATTGGTTTGCAGAAAAGTAGTTCTTCTACTACTCCCATATTATCACAAAATGTAACATAGGCAATTAAATGAGCATCTTTATTACTATCGAATGCTTCATCAAGCTGTTATGAAAACAATTTGTCACGCAACTTCGAGAAAAGCTGACACTGTACATCTTCAGTTATATCACCAATTCGACGAGCAATAGTATCATTTGAATAAGGTATGGCCAGAATTGTTTTGAAAAATTATCTCCAAACATAGTTTCTACAATCTCAATTGCTGCTGGCAAAATAAGCTTTTCACCAATGGTGTGAGGTTTTTTTACATCTGACTATTTTATATGAAACTTTGTAAGATGCAATTAAAGCTTTTTTATTCACAGATAAAGTTTCTTTAAAAAATGATTTTTTCTTTTTATATGATTTTAATTTTAATTCGAAGAATACTCTGGGCTTGTTGACGTACTCACTATAAAGCGTTTACAAATGTCATTTATTAGGTTTCATGCTGTCTGAGGTCAACATTTTTGAGCAAATGATACATAGGGGTCTTTCTTCTTCATTTACTTCAGTACTGGTCAATCCAAAATTTAAGCATTCTTGATTTTATTTTTGGAACGAAGCTCATCCATGTACTTGTTGGTGCTTGACTATCGTCTAATGCTAGGCCGGTGTGGACTGGTGGTAATGTTTGGAACCGGAGGTGTTCAGGTTCGTGACCCGATTCCACCGAAGAACCGTCGTGTCAGGGGGTCGTGTCAGGTTGCACGTTAAATCCGTCATGCCCAAACGTCCTCCCGCTGGTGTGGTGTGGTGTGGAGAGGGCGGTGCCAGCTTAGGTGTCGTCCTCGTCATCTGACCGCGGTTCAAAATTACGAGGTCCGTCCCAAAATAGCCTTAGTATTGCTTCAAGCGGGATGTTAATATAACCAAACCAAACCAATCGTCTAATGCTCGCTTACTTCCGCTTAAAAATTTATCCATGAGTCTGCATAATTCTGCTGCCATGAATATTTAATATGGTGAATTGCAATTAACACGAAAACATATATAACATACACATTCACGATAGATACGATAGCGATAGAAGGATCGACTCGAATGAGACTGGCTGGAATGGAAACTTGCGTTATCGAACATTTTCTTTATTCATATGAGAAAATATTTGCTCTGCTGATGCTCGAGACGGCATCGGTTATGTGGATTCCCTTCCACAAACATTACTTATTGTTTTTCTCTTTTGTTTAGTCATGCTTCTGTTTTATTTCTTTTATTGTTTATTATTCGAAAAAATGTATTCCCAGTTTCAAAATTTAGCTCAGTCCGTCAAAGTTAATTTCATTAACGAATTTTTCTACTTTTATATTCTTTTAATGTTATCTTCCTGTTTGGCTTTCATTTCAAATATAATATTTAAAATTTCCCCGCTTTCATTAGCTTCATCTGTTAACCACCAGCATGACAAAATGCCAAATGTGGTTTCTCGCCAATGTTGGCTCACTTTTACTCTTGTTTTGGCAGTTAGTTAAAAATAATTTAAAAACAGAATCCAAAATACTCAATATACTTTATTGTTGTATACATTTTATTGTAAGCGAGGGTGGGACGAAGAAAATTATGATTGAAAACTGGACCGCGAATACTGAAAGGTTGAGAAACGCTGATGTAAGGCATTCGAGGTTTTACCCAACTTCGAGGTTCTTGCACAACTACAATTTCCTTCAGTAGAAGGGGGAGATGGATAGGACCTTTTTTGGAGAACATGCGAGAAAGTTTCAGGCAGACTATTCCCGCTGATTAATAATAGAAAAGTGAAAGACAAATTAGGAACAACAAACAGCTCGATATGATTGATTGAAAAGTCATTGAATCTTGCAATAACATTCGAATTGTTATTTCTAATTAATATTTTCCAAGAAAAGGTAAATATTACTACAGTATTCAGAAATAATTCACTAAGAGAAAACAACAGCAGATGAAGGATGGAAAAGTTTTGTCATTCTTGATAAATAGTTATTTTCGTGATAGTTGTCTTGAAGTGTCTTATTTGTGAGGCATTTATTATGTCTAACAATTCTATTTTTATTGGTTAAAGAGGTAAAAATATAACAGGAATAATTGATCGTTAACGATGATTTTGTTCAATAAACAGCTTCATTTTCAATTAAGGAGTTCTGAATGTTTCAAGAAATATCTGTGGTGACGCTTTATAAGGCAGATAACAGCTACGACATATGAGCAATTGCTTTTGTCTTGTGGTCTTGTTACTCTGCTACGAACCATCAGTTTACGATTTCTGTCCTCGCTATCTCCAATAGCAATATATCCATAAAATAGGCAAAATAAATGTTTTATTATCTGTTCACATCTTGTCTTTGTATTATATTGAATTAAGGGTACAATGGACTTTCATCATTTAATTATGATGATCATAATTAATACCTTAATTAATTATGATCATACCATAATTAATTATGATTTTATTATGATAATCATTATTTTTCTATTAATAATTATTTGAGTAGTTATTTTCTGAATATTTTTGAAAAAGCTGAAAAATTTTGGTTTTGTTAAAAAAAGGTAGTTTATAATATCAATTTCATGACATATTCTTGCACAACTCAGTTTTTAAATACCTAATTAATTTTTTATTATCTTGCTTGTTACAATAGAATATTTTAAAACAGCAATATTTACCTATTATAATGAAGTGTCAATTTTGCCCTCGGGTACAAAAAAAAACATGAAATACTGAATGTAGGAACTGAAGCTATAATATTCTTTAATAAATGCTGATAGAATTTTAGAATGGCAAATTTCATTAACTTTTATGTATAGGATATTGTTCTACAATTGTGGCCCAACAACTAATCTCTATATCATTGGAGATTGACATATATTTCCAGTTTTAAAAACACCTTGTGGTAGAATGTAGATTATTATTATCTGTGCAGATGGAAGCAACAGAACATATGTTTTCGAAAATATTCTTTTAATAACCGCATTCACATTAAACAAACACAAACACAAAGACAAGACAAGACATTAATGCTCGCAGCTTAACATAACAGCATATCATCTCATTTTTATTACCATCGGAATGCACTATGAGATGGCATATGGGGTGGCTTAATCAGGCATCGCCGTCTAATATCCAAAAGAGAAGATAACAGTAATGCAACTGCTACATCTTCCTCCTTGAGATAGGAAGTTAAACAAGAAAGCTTGAATATGAAGGATCAGTTACAAACGTACCCTCTGTTCTGAATTTACAAAAAAAAAAAAAAAAAAAATCAATAAAGTAGGCAGAACAGAACTTATTTAAATCTCCAATATTTTTAAGAATGTAAAATAATAATAATAATCAGGTAGGAGATGAATATATTTTGAGCAATGGGAAAAAATATTTATGTTCAGAACAACTTTATGCGTTTATATTTTTTAGATGAAAGCAACACATAAAGACAGAAATTAAATTCAAATTATTTCAATTGTTAATTTTAACTCCAAGTATATATACATATTTAATAAAAAAAGCAGATATACCAAACAATTTCTATTAAATTTGGGTAAGAACTGAAAAAGAATAAGTTTTAAGAATTCTTAACCATAAAAATAACATTCTGAGAATCAGAGATAAAATTGCACATTTTATACGATTAAAAGATGGCACATGCTGAATCATTACTCTGAAAATAAAATAAATCTATCAGCACAGTTCTTTGATAATACCAAAATACCATGCAGCTGCAAAAAAGAAAACATTCAGTACTTGTTTAGAATAATCACTTTGGGTGTGACTGAGATCATGAATACTTAATGAGACTTGGCGCGTCCCTCAAGGGCACATAAAACGGTATAAAACGAGAGCAGACAGTTTTGTTTTCTGTTCGCAAACTTACCAACCAAGAGATATATCAAGTAAGATGAATTAATTCGTGCTTAAATAAAATACAGAAATACAACTTGAAATTCATCATATAGAATACCATAATATTTAAAAGATATGTTCTTACGCACTTTCAACGATTGAGATCAATTAACAAAACAATACAGATGTTTCAATATATAAACTTGCAACGATGAATATACTATGAAAATAGAAATAACTTAGTAATTATTAAATATTAAATAGTATGAAAACATTTCACAGAAGACGAAGAATCTTGGTGTATTCAAACATGAAGAAATGTTGTATTTCAACGAAACAAATGCTGGATGCCATTGAAGTTAAACAACAACAACAACAAAAAATGTAGAAGTGTTATGACATTTGTCTGGGAACAGATACGGACAGGCACGACCAACACAAAAGTGATAAATTTTTTCATGTTGTAAATTTGAAAAAACACACACATTTTCTTCACTGGATTTAAATGCAGATTTTTGCTGGAGATGCACAAATAATAAATTATTCTCGGTACAGGAGCCGACGTCCCGTATAAGTTAGGATTTAAAACTGAATACTGGAGTACTCCTTAGGACATCGAAGAAGCGAAGATGGCAGACGCTGATCCATTTTTGAGGACTGATGTCTGGAGCACAATGATGGACCGTTCGCGCTATAAGAAAAATGACGTGTCAGAACGACACGTTCACGGGATGAGAAAAATGATGACATGTGTCAGGATGACACGTTCTCGGGATGAGAAAAATGATGACATGTGTCGGGACGACACGTTTTATAATTTGCTGTGAGTGGGAAAATTTTTCAGCTATTGTTGGGACGATTCACTAACATTTCATCATTTCATTGGAACACAATGATGAACCATTCCAGGTATAGGAAAAATGATGACATGTGTCAGGATGACACGTTCTTGGAATGAGAGAAATGATGGCACTCAGAAATTCTTTTTCGTTGGGCGCCAATGTGGTAGCCGGAAAATTTTCTTGTGATCGTTGGGACGATTTCACTTGCGTTTTATCAGAAATTCTTTTCCATTGGGCGCTAATGTGGTGGAATGTAGATTATTATGAACCGTGCAGATGGAAGCAACAGGAAATATGTTTTCCGGAACATTTCCATTAATAATCACATTTACACTAAACAAACACAAACTAAAAGACAAGACAAGACATTAACGCTCGCAGCTTAACATAACAGCATATCATCTCATTTTTATTACCATCGCAATGCACTATGGGATGGCCTAATCAGGTATTGTCATCTAGTATCCAAACGAGAAGATAAGAGTAATGTAATTGCTACAACCTTTAAATAACATGATGACTAATGATATTAAACAACATGAATTTTATAATTTTTACTGCTTGAGTCAATAAATATACTGCTAAAAATTATGAAAACTAATTTTTTATAAAATCCTATGATAATATGGGCCATATTTTATTAGTAAAATGTTTTTCATTTTTAGTCATACGTCAGTTATAAGTTATCTCTCAAACTCAAAATTTTTAACTTTATTAATACGAAGGATCCCAAATACTCGCTTAGAGAAGCTACAACGGGAACCCTAGACGCCTGGAAAACATTTTCCCCCGAATTTTCTCCCTCTTTCTTTGTTATTGATTGAATACCACAGACGCTGCTCCATTCGTTAGATACATTTGACCAAATCAGTTTGGGGGGCACAGATGTTTTCTGAAAACTTTCAAAAGATGCCAGAGCATTCATTTGATTCAGGGTCATCAGTTAACTGGGATCCTCTTCTGTATATTATTCCCTTAAGAACACAGAGTGCCATTGCGGTTTGTGAAGTGATAAGGCATTTTTCTTATATTTGAAAGAGAAATTCAATCATTCCTTTATTTTGAGATATTTGCGTGATCTTAGAAATGAGGGGGTTAAAAATATCATTTCCCCTTCAGCAAAAACTGCGACATAGTCCATTGGTTTAGCGTTCCTAATCCCAACAGTGCTAGATCCGATTGGAGATATGTGTTGCATTCAAGGAGATTTCTTTAAAGGCATTCAATGTAACAAAGTACTATTAACATTATATAGTATATTTTTAAAGTAGTTAATAGTATATCTTATGAATATATGACAAATTGACTACTCCAACCCACCCTGCGACACATAAAAAAAAAACTGACTAACCGGACCACTGCGATGGCAACACTGGCGGGAATTGTGGTTGAGTCCTAAGGGACATCACCGGCCGAGGTACAACCCTTCCCAAGGGAAATACGTTCCGTAATCGATTGGATCTTTTCTTTACCTACCAGAGTGGCGAATACCAACTACCTAAATCGAAAACTTCTGGTATTCAGGTATATAAAAATAGAACAAATTAATTAATTGCTCTTGTATCTGCAATGAATCACTGCTTTTTTTATTAGTTAGCAATATATGAAGAAAACCCATTATTCTAAATAATATTTTTTTGCGAACTTTCACTTTTATATGTATAAATAAATATGAACGAAAAAAATGTGATGCCAAACATTAATTACTCGTAATTATTTTTTTGTTTCTGTTTTTAGGTAAATTTTCACAAGAGTTCAGAAACTTTACTTAACTTCTTCCCAAAGGCAATTCTGCCTAAGCATTTTGGAGGTGACCTTGAAAATTATCAAGTATGGGATTGGCTGAAGAAAGTGACGACACCAGAGAAGCTTGCAATCATTGGTGGAATAAAAAATTGGCCTTCTCAAAACGACAGACGTCGATCTACATGAAGAATGATAATATTAGACTTATCATCTATCTCTTCCTTTCTTCTGTACATTATAAGAAATTCATGATAATATTTTAAAGCTGTATTATGCAGTGTGCTGTACATTTATGTTCTTGAAAAGACAGTTGTAGAACAATTTTGTAAAGAAGATTTACGTTATTTAGTTTCAATCACCAGATGTTCTCTGAAATTGAGTTGTTTCAAGCATTTTATTAACGGACAT
This sequence comes from Argiope aurantia, assembly GCA_026543865.1. NCBI lineage: Eukaryota > Metazoa > Arthropoda > Arachnida > Araneae > Araneidae > Argiope > Argiope aurantia. The sequence continues at coordinate 366,403 of JAPMOR010057646.1, forward strand.
AATAAAGAAGAATTTTCAGATCAATGATAAGTTTATAATTTTTTTATCAGAAGAATTTTCAAGTTAGCAATGATAAGTACTTCGATCGTTAATAAGGAACTACAATAGATAAATGAATATTACACAAGACCACTGTGTTAGTTTAATTGTTAATTGATAATTTCATGATTTTAAATATTTATAAATAATATTTTTCATTAGTTCTCTTTAACATAAATAAGAAAGGAAAAGAAAGGATGGTAGACTTTGGTGATCCTCAGAGATAAAATGGACCCAAAGAATATGGAAATTTAAAAACATTTTTTTCATTTTGACATTCCTTGGTTTGGAGTACATTTTATGTAGATTCATTCTTATGTGATATTCTCTGAAATATTTAAATGTTTGTGTAAATAAGTGTAAGATAAATGTTTAGAAAATAATTCTGTGATGCTTATGTCTTTCAAAGTAATTAGTATTTGCCATGACATTTAATCTTTCGCTGCCATGTTACGCTTAAAATGCCGCTTCTGTAAAACAACATGTATGTTTTTAGTATAAAGAACTTCATCATTCATTATTTTATCTTTTGTTTGTTGCTTCTTGTGTAGACATTTATTTTTATTTGGTATTCACGAACCATTTAAGTGGTTATATAAATGGATGTTTAAAATTTAATTATGTGATATTCATTTCTTTTGTGCCAGTTGAAAATGTTAGATTTATCATCATATACTTTCTTCAGACTTAAAATTCAAAATACATCATTTTCACAACGCATGATTGCCTTAAACATAATAATTTATCTAAACGAGATTTTGAACTCCATATAAATCATTTATGATAATATTTGTTTCCATAAAAGTATCATCTTTCAATTGGAAAATTTTAAATAGTGTCACTAAAAAAACGACGTAAAAAATAATTCAAAGCAAATAGTGCTACAAAAGTTGACACTAAACTTGAAATAGCTAATAAAACGAAATTTACGATATATATTAGGTGTTTCACTCTCTTTCGTCATATGCTTATTTGCTCTATGCATCTGTAAGAAGTAAAATTAAATCAAACAATTGTTATATTCATCGCTTCAAAAGGTTTAACCTAAATCCTAATATTATATATATATATATATGCCAGTTGAATTATTTTATTATTTTTTATAAATATCAGTTAAAAAAAGAAAACTATATCTACATTCCGAATTATATTAATGTATTATATAATGTATGCATACATCCAAAAACAGCTATATTATTAAACTAGTACAAAATGTTTTATTATTAAAGGTTTAATACAATTAAAAGTACAACGGTGGTGTGTAATATTGTAATGGAATATCTTTGAAAACTCCTGGCGTCTCAATTTGGTCAGATTTAATAATTGTATCTTTTCTGTTTCTATTTCAATTTCTATTTTACGTAATTTGTCTGTAAATTTGAGAATGCTTGAGTTTAAAAATTATTATAAATTAAAAACAACTTTATTAATACAGGAAAAATTATGTATACTGGATAGGTTTAGTCATGAATAATTGATAAAGTAATGAATTCAAAAATATCTATATTAGATTTTAATGCAAAATATTTTGATATTAAAGTTTTATACAAACAAATATAATGATAAGTGGAAGCTTTTTCTATATTTGAAAAATCATGTCATCTCAGTTTGTTCAAGGGAAATAAATCCAAATATTATATACTACTTCATCCAAATATTATATTATATACTTCATGTAATATTTCTGAAGATTTATGAATTTTGTTTATTGTATTAACATCAGTACTAAAGTTGCAATTATTATGAAACTACGCAATACCTTTGTTTTTTCCCCTTTTCAATATGAGATGTTTACATGATGTAGGCTAAAGCAAAGTTATAGAAAGAGAAAACATTATTTCATTGTGCACTGAATTGTTAAATATTTTGCTGGACATTGTTAAATAAAATAAACTTTTCATAGGTTGTTGCCATTAGTGCTTTTATTGTAATATGCAAAGATATATATGAATGATACAGTGAGAGAGAGATGCAGTGCTCAAGTATTGGTATATAACCTAGAAGTTTTAAAAAGAAAAACGAGATTGTGTTAGCTACGTTCAGCTATTTCATAAATTCCTTAGTTACTATTCCAGCGCTCTCTACTGAATTCTACACAATATTGTCAACAAAGTCGGAATATCGATTCATGTTGGCTAATCTTTTAATAAAAAATCACTATTTCAAAATCTTTCAAACAATTTTTGAGCAGTCCGCAGAGCAAGAGCAAAACCGAAGAGTTTTATGTACAGTTTCAGTTCTATGATTTTTCAAAATTCATAAAACCTTACATTTCAAAAATAAGCCTTTTCAAGATTCATTTTTGTATTTTTTTTTGTATTTAAAACTATATCGATTTTATCGATATTCAAAGCTGTACAGACAGAAAATACTTTTAACTTTCAAATGCAAAGAATGCAGCCAAACAAACTATCAGGATTTGCCAATCAAGAGCACCCTATTGCCATCTATGAAAGCCAAGGATGAATTTTTGAAATGTCCTGATATATTTTAACAAAATTTTAAAATATTATTATTGTTTTTATTACTGCGTCAATATTCATGCATATCTCAGGGATGTCAAATATTTTTTGAGCTCGTTATTGCTGCTACATAAATATGAATAAATAAAGAATATGTAGATAGTCAAATCAAGCCTTAGACATTGTTATATAACTATATATTAGAATAAGTATTTCTAATCTCCTCTAAGCTTCTTCAGTGCTCATTACCGTTATTGCTGCTATACATATAATTAAGAGCAAATATTAAAAATTTGCAAGTAAACCAATCATGCTTTAAAATATAGAAACAGAGTTTCGAATCTTTTTTAAGATTACTGAATGTTCATTATCATTATTGCTCTTAAATAAATACCAATAAATATTAAGAGTATGTACATAAACCAATCAAGACAGACACTGTCATATTACTATAAATTGGAACAAGTGCTTCCAATTTCCTTTAAGCGTTTTCAGTACTCATTGCCGTTATTGCTGCTATATAACTAAAAGCAAATATTAAAAATTTATAGGTAGACCAATCAGGCTTTAAAAATTATTATGCTACGAAATATAGAAAGGGCTCCTATATAAAGAAGAATAAATATTAAGAATATGTAAATAGTCTAGTCAAGTTTTAGACATTGTTATATTATTATATATTAGAGGAAGAATTTCTAATTTCCTCTAAGCTTTTTCAGTACTCATTATCTTTATTGCTGCTATATAATTAAGAGCAAATATTAAAAATTTGTATGTAAATCAATCAATGTACCAAAAAAACAACCAAAACCAGTTTTGAATTTCTTTTAAAACTTTTGAAAGCCCATTATCGTTGTTTCGACAAACTTTCAGCAAATTTTTAATAATTATATGGAGAGAGGCAAGCGAAAGTTAAAATATTATTTTGCTACGATGCTTCCAGCTAGGCGTTCGAATCTCCTTTATTGTGTCTTACAAAAGCATTTATTGTCTTACGCTATAGGAAATAAATGCATTCTTATTTAATAACAATTTTTGCGTTATTTATATTTTATTCATGAATACACGTTTCAAAAGAAGGGAGGGAAGATTAAAAGTTGCTAAGATCAGTTAGCTTACTTTAAAAAAATATTTTTTAAAGAGTTTTAAAATTTATTGTGCTTATTTACAAAAAATGAATTTTATGTGACTGTTTTAACAAAAAATTAAAAATATAACCGAAAAATTTGATATTTTTAAAGATTATAAAATGTAACGAAGCAAGTTCCATTTGGAATTCATTTAATGATTGACTGACAATTCCTGATTAACAAATTTTCAAGTAATTTCACGGCATTTACATGCATTCTTTGAAATCATATAAGAATTTAAATAATCACACATCTAAATAAAAATATTTTCATATTATCGAGTTTATAACATTATTTTATCACATTAGTTAAAGTAAACCATGAAACTATTATTGAATTTTTATATAATAGTATTTCAAAAGAATATTTTTGACTTTATAGAAAATTGAAATAATTTTTAAAATTTTAGAACATTTTCAGCCATCTTATTTAAGTCATAGCAATTTTAATAATATGTGTTGAAATAGAA
>JAPMOR010057647.1:8287-37018 GCA_026543865.1 Argiope aurantia
TTAATTCAATACACATGTCGCTTAAATAAGAGTTAATGATAACATTCAATTGAATAGAATTTTCTATTTTATCTCATTACTAAAAACAGTCAATAGATAGCTGATTATTTTTTTTAATCAGAAATCGAAAAAGAAAAGGCGTGTTTTCTGCTGTTCTATGAGACGTCTTTCTTAAGTTCTCAGGAAATGTTCTTTTTATTTCTATCCCCTCTAAGTCCTTTAACCAGTAATCAACCAAACGATCCTGCAATTAATTACAGTAAGGAAACGTGCTGTTCCCAGTGGGGGGATAGACCAACGGAAGGAAAGACACCAGTGGAAGCATCGACCTGTGGAAGGCAGAGGGGTAGGGCGAGCACGGGGAGGACCGATTGGGAATGGAATGAGTTCTTACCTGGAGAGTGTATTGCAAAGGAAGAGAGGATAGAGAGGAACAGGAGAGCAGCCAGGCCCCTGCTGCTGCTCCCGATCGACAGCATCTCTCCCTTCCTGCAGCAATCACCACCTCCTCCTGTTGATCATCCCTCCCTCTCTCTCGTCTGCTGATCTCGCCCCTCTCACATCCAAACGACAACAGCGGCAGGCAAGTCCAGAAGATTGCAGCGAGCGTGGCTTGGTGCAGGATGCTGCTTCACTGAGACGCCAGACGATCGTGGGCCTGGGTGGTCGGTGGTTGAATGGCGGATGGTGATGGGATGTCTGCTGCACCTTGGAATGCGGGAGGGCGCTGCCGTCGAGTCTTCGTACGCCCCCTTTTTCCTGTCGTTTTACCTAGGAAGAGGTGAAGAGGAAGATTAATGGACAAGTTCAGGTGACAGAGGGAGGGAAGGATGGAGGGCAGGGGTGGGTGGAGTTAGCTGCTGCTAGGATATCGTTTGCTGCAGGATACTATTACCTACTAGGAAGAAGTGATTGCCTTGTTGTTGGATTTGAAATGAAATGGAGGGGTTTCATTAGGCGGAAGACAAAAGACGGACGGGTATTTGCTTTTACCGAGCTCCGTGCCGTTTGGAGAATGTGAAGTGCTATTCTATATATTAGCAGCTGTTGTTCTTATTAAGTGATGTGGACGGATAAAGATCTAACTCGTGGTGCTTTAATATTATTTCTTCACATTTATTTCTTTATTTTGCAAAGCTATTTTCTTTTATTATAGATGAATTTTCATTCCTAGCTTTTTTTAATCGATCAGAATAATAACATTCGAAATCGTAGAATAGCGCCTTTAGAATATGAATTTTTTTTCGTTTCCTGATTTCTGATTAATAGAAAATATTTATCGACATTTTTCGGCAACCTTGTATTTTTTCTAACTAAGTAGAATTTTTTTTTAAAAAATAATGTAAATACTGGTCTGAAATTTTTACAAGTTATTTCTTTTTATGTAGTGTATTATTAAGTGGGATTCCAAAAATTTCATCCGAATGCAAAAAAGTAAAAAACTTCTTTTATATGTATTTCTAATTTTATAAAATCATCCGTATGTTATATAAATATTTTATAGGCCTTATCATGAACCTTAATTTTTTTTAATTTAAAATCTTCATTTCGTATTATTAGCTTTTCATTTCAAAATAAAAAAACCTGTGTTCTAATTTCCTCACACCCTTCTCAGGTAACATTTCAGATGAAAATTTAATCCTTTTCAAAATAAAATCTATTTTTGATTGCTGGATCAACAATTAAAGCCAATAAAATTGTTGTTACGTATTTTTCATACTTTTTTGTTTCTAATTTTTACTAAGAATATTCTGGATTATTAAAGATAAAAATCATGACTATTAAGGTTTATCAAGGATAAAAGTATTTTATCCTTCAGATGGCGTAACACTTAATAATAGAGCATTTAAAACAATTTGTTTTACTAATAGAAACCCATGAACTTTCTTTAAACTGAAAATAGATAATAAATTTCAATTTTAAATTTCATTATTTCATTTGATGGCAAAGTTAGGCTGAGAATTATCCTCAGAATTTCAAAATATCCTAATTATAATATCCAAATATCCAAATTATCCTGAGAATTTCAAAATATTGTATAGCCCTCAAATGCAAAGTTTTAAAAGTGATGCACCAAAATGCAAACAAAAATTCGATAATAAAATTCCATTTTTATAAACATGAAGTAATTCAATTAAATATAAGGATTAAAAGCTCTACAGAAAGCCGAGACTATCTTTTTGCTTTCTAATGACAGTAATTTGCCATACATTCGCTAGCTAATCAGCAAATTTTTAATCAATAAATATAATAAATGCAAACATATCTTGTTCGTGCGTATCGCAATAACTCAGCATTATACCCCCTACAGTAACACTGGCGGGAACTGTGGTTGAGTTCTAAGGGACGTCACCGGCCACGGTGTAACTTTTCCCTAAGGAAATACGTCCCGTCATAGATGGAAGAAGCCAGACATGTACCTTCCATTGTAACGGCGAGAACCAACCACCATGCCGGAAGCTTCTCATTCTCATTTGGAGGTGCCCCCGGGAGGATCCATGGAGGTTAAAGGGTATAGCAGCTTTCCTTTCTCTATCAATGACGAAGGCTTACATTTCAAATGGAAGGGTTGAGTTCGGAGATATAGTTGTCACAAAAAGGGGTGAACAGCCAGGTATAGAGTACCGAAACGATTCGAAGAAAGAAAATTATATGAAACGTAAGAAATTAAAGCTTCGAGACAATGATTAATCTTTACATATTCAGTTTCGTCTGCATTTGGATTGCTTATATTTACAACTAAGTGTATTTTATGATTTATTATCATTTCTTGTTCTTTCCGGAAATGAACATAAGTTTGCAGACAGATGGATAGTACTGAATAAATACCGCCAGGCCCTACAGTCCGCGCCAAGGCAACCCCGACAAAAGAGCTTTCAAGGGCGAATAAGCTATAATTTATTACATGAGAATATTTACAGCTTTTACACAAAAAGCTGTGAATATTCTTGTGCGTATCAGTTAACAGTTACTATAAAAGAGTAACAATAATAATTCCCAACAAATATTAAAAATTAATTTTAATTGTTACAAAGTTACTCTATCGCATTTTACAAAATCTTGAAATATAAATTTTATGTATTAAAATTTTAATAGAAGCATATTTGTTATGGTAAATGTAAATAAATGTTCATATTCACCAGTAGGTCTAATGATGATAATGAGCAATCACCGGTACCTATACATAATCAAATTTACCGTAATAAATATATTTCTTAAATATGTTTTTAACGTGACTCAAACTTTCAATTTGTGTTAATTTTTTCGGGGATCTGTATCACTGTTTAAGTTCTGTTCTTGTTTTCCAAGGCTCTTAAAGCTTGAATATTTTATCAAAGAATTTTAATTCAAATTACCGCCCCATTTCTATATTCGAAATACTTCGTTATTTTACATCATAATCATCTGACTAAGGAGTAAGTGTAATTGTAAAATTATTAACTCCTCATATAGCGTTGATCAGAGAGAACAACAAATACGTACCAAGACAAATCATCATTAAAAGACATAAAATTGGGAATACGAATTAAAAATTTCAATTCTTGCATACATTTTTATCATACGATTCAGTTTGCTTTCAGCAGGAACTAAAGTATTTATTCATGTTATATGTCACAACGACTAACATAAGAAAGGAATACTTTAAGAACTAAAATGCTTTATTCTCACAATTAATTATTTATTTTGATATTCAGATATGTTTCTTGATCTGTGTTCGTATTCTACGCAACCACTGGGAATGGTCTCTGGGAAATTTTCTCATATTCTCTCTATCAATGGTGATATCACAGAGAATAGATTGCATGGTATTGGAATACAATAGTTGCGATATAATTAACATTGCATGAATTTAGCATTTTTCCTGAATCCAACGTGTGATCTTTGGCGAGTCATTTGGTGATTAATCCTAATGATGGTAATAGCATCCAAAAATCAAATTTGTGTTTTAGATGTTCTCCCCCAACCGATTAAAAAAAACATTCAAAACTACGCTTATACAAATAAACGTTCATAACAAATTTACCATATTTAAAATTTTTTTTTACCAAACTCTTGTTGGATTTCATTCAAAATTTGATATGTATTTACACTATATATTGTTGCGAAATTTTCTTTACCAGGGTTCGTTTGGATAGTGGAAGTGATATGGTGTATAGAACGCTCAATCAGCAGACGGTAGTAGAAAATAAAACAACGACGTTTATTTATACGAAGACACACAGGACAGCACAAAGCGTCAACTATATACAGCACAGAAGACGATTATCTTCACCCGAGACGTGTAGCATACAACAGCACACACAGTAGCATACAACCAGAATCTACTGCAGACAGTAGTGCACAGCTCAGTTCAGCACTAGCTTGACTCAGTCGCTTCCGACTACTCCGTCCTCTACTTCTCCGACTCGGATTACTGACTTCGTCGACTCGACTCCGCTGCTCTCGAGCTCGGACTACTCCGTTGTCTTCGACTACTGGCTTCGTCGTCTCCCCTTACTCTTCTTCGACCACTCCGTCCATTCTGACTACTGGCTTGTCCGCTCCGTCTTCGGACTACTCGTCGTCTCCTTTGGCAGCGGCGGCCGCTTCCTTTTATAGGTCTCAGGAGGCAGGGCTAGAAGCCTCTCAACCAATCAGGAACGTTCGAGGCGTATCTCGGTTCCTACTGGACGGATCGGGAAAATTCTCGAAGTTTCGGGTATTATCTATTTTGGCACCAAAGTCGCCAAATTCGTCGCCAAGTCGTCAAATGGTCGCCAAGTTTGTCGCCAAGCCCTGGGACCTCCAACGCACACCTGGACTTCGTCCCATTCAGATGACTGTAAAACTGTCTTTCTGTTGATATAACAAACTATGCTGGGAAGCCGAATTGCAGGTTTGTAACAATATGTTAAATATGTGTACCGAATTTCATCTATCCAGCTCTTTTTGTTTTGTAGTTATCGCATTTTGTATTTGAAAAGCAGGACAGACAGACTTCCCCTGAGAGGAGTTTCCTCTAAATCGTATAAAAATCTACAAATTCGGTATAAAGACCGTATACCAACTTTCATCCGTTCAGCTCAAAGCGATTTCTAGTTATTTGTATTACAGGCAGGCAAACATTTTCCAAAGATATGTGTTTAATTCAGGGAGGTCTAAAACGAGGAGACTCATCAAAGTATCGAGATCGAATATTTTACGATTAAAATACTTTCTCTATGTTCCTTGTATAAGAAAGTAAAAAGCACTAAGATGTTTGATTTTTCTAATATTTGATGATTAAATTTATCCAATGAGGCAAAATTAAAGTAGCTTATGAATATCTGAAGGATAATTAGGTAGAAAATTAATGACAAGACAAAATTATATTTTGTGTATCATTGCTCCGGCTTACATTATCCCATACATGACCTTAACACATTTTAAATAAATTGATTTATTTGAATAGAATCCACTTGCCTTATCCAAAAATTAATTTCTTTCGTTTCAATTAGATTTGCATTTCTAGAAGGAAGTTGCATGCATGAGAAATTTTGAAAGTCTTTACGTATGGTGCCGTTAACACTTAATTAATTTCTGGAACTGTATGAAGGTATCCCATGCTTTCTTAAGATTTCTCCCGTAAAATTCGAATATTTTATTTATTCGATATTACCTATACCTTGGTGTTTATGTGTGCACATGTCCATGTTTTGCAAGACATACAGTTAGACATAAAAATACCCAATTCATTAGAGACCAAATTTAGAAAATAATAGGCGCTTAGAATTTTTTATAGTTTTTTTAGAATTTTAATTACATAAAATTTAACTGAACTTTGACATTTTCGGTTAATAACTTCCAAAAATATTATGGCATAGTTAGATTTTTAAAGCATTTTAAAATTCAAAAAAAAATTGTTTTTGATATACCCTATTTAATTATCATAGAATATCTTCTTAATTTTATTAATCTTCCGAAATAATTTTTGTATGATTTTCAACTATAAATTTCATTGTTACACTGAAATTCAAACCGATTTATATTAATTTTTTTCCACTGCTAAACGTTAGGGAAGAAAATTAATCTAAAGAAAGAAAGAATTCATCATCAGTTTTCAAAACGAATCAGAAAGTTAAATTACTATACATCCTAAAAAAATTGGCAGTATAAAGCAAATTGTTCGAAGTGGGTTTTTTTTTTTTTTTTTGGCAGTGGATGTCATGGCATTTAGTCAAATCCTTTGTTTAGAAAAGCACGAATATCAAGTTAGTTTAAAGAGATTTAATTTAAATAAAGCACAATTAATTTTATTGGCGACCATATGGTAACCAAAAACGGCTAAAATTTTATAAATCTTCGCCGAGAATGCAGTTGATGCAATTTACTTTTTTCACATCATCTGAAATTCCATTATCATCTGTTATTGATGACAAGAATACGATAGTTCAGGATTATGGAACTAAACTGCCATATCACTCACATGCTCTAATCTTTGCTACTCAAAAATGTCACTAACAATGCCAATTTGACGATCTGAAGGGAATGTCATGGAGTGCTTCAACTCAAGATTCTTAACCTCTGGACATGACACATAAATAAGGTATGTAATGACGTGGCACCGAGTGGTAACATGATAATGAGTAATGACATGGAAATGAGTGGCAACATGGTAATGAGTAATGACATGACAATGAGTGGCAACATAGTAATGAGTAATAACATGGTAATGAGATTCCATGTTATTACTCCTTAGTAGGTGATTAACTGACAACGTGTTTCTATTTGTTATGTCCGAAAAAAAATGCTTTCAGAATTAGAAATGTAGCACCCTCCTCTAAACAATACTGTTTATTCTTGAATATGGAAACCCGCTGCACATTTCCACTTTTACCAGACGACTTTGCTTTCGTGAAAATAAAGGTGAGAAGATTTTATAAAAGGATGCAGTAAGTCCAGATTATGTGAGATATTAAGTGGTTTGATATCTCACATAATATAACCGCAGAACTGAACTAACCTCATGTACAATACGGCTTAATTTTGGAATTTAAATAGCACAATTCTAAATAAAAAGCAAGAAATAGGAAATGAAGGAATACTCAACTTACGGGACAAAGGTCGACTAACAAAGGACATTGGAAATATTCATCATACTCATTGCATATCCACCTTCTGCAAATAAAATTATTTAAAATTGACAGTCTTGTATTCCTGAAACGAATAGTTTTTCCTATCTTAAACAGTAAACTTTTGCAGTATTTCAATTCAAAAGTTTATCCTACTTATAAGAATTGTCTTCATTCCTGGGTTAAATTTGATGAAAGATAATTCAGAAATTGCTGTATCTATTCGAATAAACGATTCCATTCAATAATATTACCTTTCTATCCAAACTGTTAAGAATTCATCTTTTTAGATTACCGTAATTTCAATGCCAGAAGTGTATATTCTATACAATTAACTGAATATTTGAAAGGAAAATTGTTTGATTTATCAGATCATTTTGTATAATTTATCCTCACAAGACGTATTCTTTTATTCATTTAGTGATACGGTTGCACATACCTTTTAACTTGAATCTATACGACTTGAATTTACGAATACTGACATGATTTTTTTATGAATATGAAAGCAAAGAATTAAAATTATTGAAAACATCTTATATAAAAATTATTCATTTATAAAAGAAACACATGACGATTTGAAGTTTTGAAAATTTGAGTTTTATTTCATTAGAAAGAATCACGTTAAAAAAAGTAAAAAATGCAATTTCTTTAAAAATATGAAAATGCAAATTATTTCCTTATATGAAGAGTGCAATTTACAAATATATTTATGAATTGCTCCTAAATAAGAATATTAGAATACATAATTATAAAAATACAAAATATTGTAATAGTTATAATCCTTGTTATTTCTGAGAATTTATCCTTCCTGATTCAATATTCACCTCAGTCAGCCTGTTCTTCTAAAAGCAAACTTATGGAGACGCTTTTTTCAGGTAACCAAAGGCTATGAATAGTACTTCCATAAACAAGAGTAATGATTTCCTAGCTTTGTCAATTCTCCTCAACCTTTAAACCCATATTCTTCCCAAGGTACCCTTTATGAAATTTCAAGAAACATGTTTTGCAAAATAGTCAAAAATATTTGAATGAGAATAATAAAATTATAAATGAATTTAAAAATATATGAAAACTATATGCTATGTTGTGGAGTTACGTTGAAGAAATCCAGGCTCCCCAAGACACTGAGACGTGCAATTCGGAAACAATTGACTTAGAGGAAAGTCAACCATCTAACTCTCCGACCCGCCCGAAGGCACACAGCACATAAAACTGAATGACCGGACCGCCGCAACCGCACTACTAGTGGGAACTGTGTATGAGTCCTAAAGACCATCACCGACCACGGTACAACCCTCCCGAAGGAAGTACTTCCCGTCATCGATGGGAGGAGTCAGATCTCCCACCTATTTGTGTACCCTCCAGGGTGGCGAGATCCAACCACCATGCCGGAAGCATCTCATCCTCATTTCGAGGTGCCCCCCGGGGGGTGACTTAGAGGAAAGAATGTATTTTACGTAAAGAGTCAATAAAAAATGCAAAATAAAAGGGAAAGAAAGAAAAGGCGAAAAAAGTGAGACATACTAGTAACAATCTCTAAAAACACAGGCTGAAAAAACAACTCAGTGCAAGATGAGAGAGAGGGAAAAAAATATCAAAATAAAGAAGAAATTTGAGAGAATCAGTAAAAAAAATATCATAATGAAGGTGAGATTTGAAAGAATAAATAAAAAACAACCTCAACTGAACTTATTGAGCTCAATAACACATCGTAATTCAAAACCCTTCCAAAGCAAGAGGCATTACCGTTAATTACAAAAAAAGCAAACTTCAAGTTTTGATAAATATGTATAACATAATTTGAGGTGTACCAAAATGTCGTTTACGAGCTTTAAAGGTGGAGATAGCATTAAAAAAAATGCAAAATTTTTTACATATATTTTATGGAGTGGATAATGCAAGAAAAGGGGGGACAGGTTTTTTATACTAGACAGTTTGTCAGAGAATTAAGTAAACAAAAAATATGCTCTATAGATTAATGAATTTTAAATTTTCAACAGCATATTAACCAGTTGTATGAATAAAGTTACTCCCTACTCAGTATGAGAAATATGATAATGGAAAAAGGAGCCAACATCAAATCTGTCTAATACTTCTTATAAATGCTCAAAGGAGTTGCGATTCAAACAGTATACGCTTCACATAGTCTTATGCAAATCACTTCCATGCAACTGGGTTTTTGTAAATAATTACTATGTATTTTGTAAATAATTAAATATGTATTGTATCTTTTACCTAACGTATTCTTTTCTTTTATTTAATTCACTGATAAAGTGCCCTCTAAGGAATAGAAATATTTGTATTTTAGGCTTCATTTCCAATTGCCGAAACATGCATTTTTCTGTGAGCTTGGTTTCATTTTTAAGATTTAGGCACAAGTTCAGGACATCTTATGGGCTACATTTAATACAGAAAAGCAATTGGGTGAAATTTATTAGAATTAAAATAGACTCTAGATTATCCTGTATCCATACTCAAGATTTAAAAATTATTCATCATAATAAATTGAATAAAAATTTATTTGAAACTAAAAGAGAAAAACATTCATTTCTCATGTACCTTTTTAAACATTAAAAACTCTACTCTGTTTTAAGCTTACCTTTTTTTACATTAGTATATATACGTAAATTTATCCAAAAAAGCTCATAAAAACGCACTTTTATCCATTTACAAAATAGTAGATTTTTAATTTAATTATTTTACAATAATAATTTTGGTATATAATTTAACATTTATATTATAAAAATAAAGAAATATTATAATAATTTTTCTCATATTCAGTAACATATGGCGCCACTAAAATGAAATCAAAATTTAATGAATATCCTTCTATTATTTGTGCATTAATTTCCAAAAGCATTATATTAGTGTAGTACTATCTAGAATTCATATTTCAAAATTCCAGCAAACTGGGTAATAAGTAAAAATTCGATACATGACCATTTTTGCAAACATAAAGTATGTCAACTTAAATAAGAGAACATAAAAATGGTTATTTTGAGAAATATTAAACAAAATATAGCTAATAAATGAACTAAATTTAAAAGAGATATAAACATTATTTAAAAATTTTGTATCTAATAGGTAAGATATCAGAACTTAATGTTTAACAAAATAGAAATTTTTATATAATAATCCATTCACTTTTTAGAAGCTTATTTGAATTCAACATATTTAAGCCAAACTATTAAATTTCGTGAGATTCTTTTTCTTTATATTTTGTTCCTTAGAAATAGACGAACCCATTGAAACAAAAATATTTGAGCCATAACAAATAGCACAAAAGATTTTTACCTAATAAGATACAAGTAATTTTTCTGTTAATTCTAAATTTCAATTCCATAATAAATAATGCCTTTTTTTTCTGCTATTTAGAATTTATGTAATAATGAATGCAGTCTTCATTTAAATGTCAAAATACTCTTTTCCTTCAAATATATGAGTTACGAATTTAAATCCATTACTCATATGCAAATTTTAGTAACTTATTTAATATATAGAAAGACTTCAGAGGTTGAAAGAGAACGATGATGTGCCTAGATGATTCTTAAGACGATTCCAGAACGTCTACCAAGTGTCTGAATCACTTCAATCCAAACATTCCTTAGAAGGGGTTCACTTCTCTTTCTCTTATACTTACACATGAATATATCATCCTTACTTATGTCTTTTTTTAACTGGTTTTTCTGAAATGATATGATTTTATTTCAAAAAACTCTTAAAACTTTTTTCTTATACATCCATAATTCTTGAATAAATGTTCTGAAATATTAAAATTTTCTTAGCAAAAAATTTCTTCAAACTCTAGAAGATTATTTATATTATTATTTAGTATACAAAATCATCAGAAGAAATCGAAACGTTTCTTGTTGGATTATCAGAATTTTGATCAAATTAATTATATTCATTCATAGTATGAATTCATCCATAGATCTATTAAAAAATTATTAGCTTGGTTATTTGGCTAGAGATTACGGCATTCCATAAAATGAATCAATATCTATAATAGAATATGTTAAGCGAAATAGAAAGCATAATAACATGCCATAATAACGTAAAAATTTAGAATCGAAAAGCAAATGGACATTACATAACAATTAAACTAGAGTTATTAGATTGCTATGCATTCGTTTTTTAAAATGTACACATCACTGACCCTCTCGAAGGCACATGGATAAAAAACTAAATGACCGGACAGCCACTACAGCAACACTGTCGGGAGCTGTCGTTGAGTTCTAAGGGCCATCGTCGGTCAAGGTACAACCCTTCCCTAAGGAAGTGCGTCCTAAGGAAGGCAGAGCCAGACTCCCATCTTTCCGTGTACCCTCCAAGAAGGTGAGAACCAACCATCATACCGGAAGGTTCTCATACTCATTTCGAAGTGCCTCCCCGGGGCATTTAAAAATGTACAAGCGACAAAATGGAAGCTGATATAGAAAAGATTCTACCTTCAACTCAGTGTTAAAATAAAATATTTTTATCATATCTTTAACGGTGTCAAACGTACATGAATGAAATATTTAAATTTCATTGCAAAGAAGGCCTTTATAACAAATTATGCAATTTATTTTGAAAAATTTAACTAAAGTTAAAGAAAAGACTTATGACAACTAAATCGATATCATTAAATAAATAGCAAGTTGGTGTGTAATATTATTTCTACATCATCATCATTATATATATATATATATATATATATATATATATATATATATATATACCTTTGTGTGCGTGCGTGTGTGTGCCGCTATAGCCACCACATTTATTTTTAAGTCTTAAAAAATTTATTTTCATGTTTTTAAAAATGGCTTTTTAACCAGTCATGAATTGAATATAGAGTGTTTGCAGATTTTTAAAATAACCTTCCAAAAATTAGATTTTTACGGGTTTGCTTGATGAGCAACGACGGATCTCATTAATCTCCCAGTCTAATGTAATATTAATAAGTGAGCAAAATTAACAAATTTGCGTTTTAATATTTCCTTTAAAAATGTGAAATACTTTGAATTCATAGATAAGTGTAAGAACAATTATGTAGTATGTGGCTTTAGAATCAAATAGAAATTTATCTCTGTTTATTTTCTCTCTTTCTTTTCTCTCTCTCTCTCTTTCTGCATGCCTGTTTGCTGTTGGAGTAAATTATATATATATTTTAATTCATTTAAAATCCGAGAATTGATTAAATCCACTGTCAAATTATCATTCCCCGGATTTATGTTTTTGGATATGCGAAATACTGCCTCTGAAATTTTAGAAATCTCATCTCTTCAATTCAGCTAAGCATAATTCTTTAGTGAGTGAATTCTAGCTGTGTCTCATCCCAATACTGAGATATCAGGGCATACAAATGAAAGGAAAATGAAAAGAAGGGTCATCCTATCGCGGAGAAATAGAGAATTTGGTGGCTGAGTCACGTTTACTTCTTTTTGCTATTCAGTTTACAATGTACCCTTATCAAATTTTATTGAGAAAAAAAATGAAACAGAATTTCTTAAATTTCGTGCTTGAAATAATGCTGCCCAAATGCTCTTCATCATCATTTGTAAACTAATAACTGTTTTTTTTATAAATTAGTTTCGCTCTAATGGTTGGCTTTTCTGGCAAAGAAAAGCTCTTAGATTTGAATATCAATTTAGAAATTTTGATTTAAAGATGTTAAATCAATACTTTTTGCTGTGTTCAAAATTCTTCCGGATTAAAAGAGATCTCGGAATTTCTGCGAAATATTTGAATCGCTTATCAAATTCACAAAATAAATTTTAAAAGTCTTTAGAAGAAACGAGCATTATGCCTACCAAGTATTATTAAGCATATCATACATCATTTTGATAGACCCAGAATTTAATAGACTTTTCTAATAATTCTTTCTAACCAATCCAAATCAAGCATAAATTCTATTGCTTGATATGCATATTTATGTACAGCAATTATTTGGTAATATGCAATGTTCCACCCTTTAAAGCTTTGTCTATCATCTAAATTAATCTGAATATGTAATTATTCATTAATCTGCCACAAACTAGGTATAATCAGCTAATAAATTAATTTAATATTTATGACAACATTAGAGTTTTCGATCCACAAACTCAATGAAAGTCTGAACAAATGAGCCATTGGAAGTTTGATTACATGAAAAGTAAACATAATCTCGAAGTAACCTATGGCCGGGATCATAACCAATTATCTAAAAGCGGTACAGTTTATTAGCCCACGAGGGGAGCTATTCTTGGTGTTCTAGCATAAAACGATCAGTTAATATCTTTTGAATCCTACACACAGCTTTTGGATTCTGTACGAAGGTTTCTGTAGAAAAGTGTAAAAATTGTATATTTCTCATGTTATGTTTGTTTGAAAATAAAATATCTTATTCTAGAAGGTTTATTCAAACTAAATAAGTTTATAATTGGTATACAGGAACCTGAGATTTGTGAATACAAATACGGCATCAGATGCTTTACATTAAAAATATGGGTGCGATTTGCTGAATGCTTAATCATGTTATACTTCTTACCACCCGAATAGGCTTTTATAATGTACTTGAACTATTCTAAATACCTTCTGTTCAAATTACTTACCCATATTCCAACAAATGTGCAGGGAAACATGGCGTAGTTCAAACTTATTTTGGAAGACTTAAATAAGTTCATAAATTGTTCTTGATGAAACTACTTTGTGGTCATCAAAGTAGTTTCTTGTGGCTTTTTTAGAAAGTCTTAAAATATTTGGAATGAAATCTTTTTGTTTTCTAATGGATAGATTTTATGGCAATATTGAATGACGCTTATTAAGAAATCTCAAGAATTGTAAGTGAATTTTAACCTGGTTCTTTAAGGGAATTAAGAGTTCTCGACAAAGAAATTTGCAAAATTTCAGTTGTAAATAAAAGTTTTTTCGTAAGTAAAATTCAATATTTGATTGAAACTTTGGGATATATAGAAAGAATGATTTTGTTTACTTATAAAATAATAGAAAATATTTGTTTTTTAAAGTATTTATTTTTAAACATCAAATCGAATATGTGTTGTGATGTAATAATTTTCAAATTTATAACCACAAACCGGAATTCACAAAAAAAAATAATTATGCTTAACATCACTTTAAAATTGTCATAATATATGAGTATATTTATAATAATTACAGTGAACTTATTTTCATTTAAATATGTAAATAATAATTTCAAAAAAATAGTAAAGGTAGCATAAATCTAAAATCTAAAAAGTACATAATATTTTGCATATTTTAATGAGGATTTTAGTAATGATAAGTAATCTTAGAATTAAAACTATTCTGTATAAAAAATTATGTATATGTGTGTCTGTGTGTGTGTGTAATGATATTATAAAACCTAATTTAAACTAATTAATTTCTTAACTTTCAGTTTAATTTAGCTCATATTAACTTCATTCTAAAATATTCTCTTATTTTCTGATCCTATTCCACTTTTTATATTTAATTACTACAACAAAAGCGCTGTGAAAAGGCAGTTCCCCCACTTATGTGAAGGGATAAAATACTGTCCTGCTAGGAACATTCTTTTAAAAAATCCCTTTGATTCCCTTACTTGTGATTGACACGTGCTAGAAATCGCTATTAAAATATTAAAATATCACAGTATACACTCACAGGGATAAAATTTTCATCAGCTTTGCATCATTTCGTGTTGTGTCGTTCAGTGTTGTGCTAGTCGCTTCTGCGTGTGCAATATATATATATATATATATATATATATATATATATATATATATATATTTCTAATATAGGAACTAATATTATTTAAATTCATTGTTAACGAATAATATACACATTTTCGACTTTTTAAATTTATGCAAATTATACATATTTATAATATGTGAAATACCTCCTATATTATGAGACAAAAATTGAAAAATAATTTTTAATGCAAATATTTTTAGTTCGTTTGATGCAAATCCAAGTGGGCGCCTCAAGTAATTTAATAAGGATATCTTATTCAATATATATATACAATATCATATTCAATATAATATCAGATTCTCTTAAAATATCTTGAAAGGAATTATTCTGCTATTTTCCATGTTGAATTATATCTAACCAATTTGTGTTTTGGGGGGTTTTCTTGTACTTTCCGACGACATTTCTAATCATGAGTTTTGTGCTATTCTGCTGTCTACATAAATCCTCTCTAGATATATAATTCCATACAAATCTGTAGTTATTAATTCAGGACGGTGTTGTATGTATTGGTGGATATAAATTTGGCTTCGCTTATAAAGATAAATTAAACAAACAAATAAATCATGTAAGTGATTATACTTAAATAGCGATTTGTTTCGGAAAATACGAAGTTGTTGTTTTTTTTTAAAATATTCTTAAGGTTTGAACAGTTTTTTTTTTTAAAAACTCATTCGAATTTTGCATCTAAGTCAATTTTTTAGAAAGTTGCACTGGTTTTTATATTTGCATATGTATACAAGTTAATGCTATTTTACATCGTTAAAAGCAATTTTCACAAATTCTAGTGTTTGGTAAAATTTTCTTCCGAAAAATCTCATAAATTAAAATTTAATGCAGATAATTTTCGAAAAATTCGTATAATCATTTTTAATATGTTCTGCAGTTTCTGAACTAGATAATAAGTAATCTATTCATTTTGAAATAATCTACAGTTTTTTAATGCTTTATAAGGCAAAAAAAAATCGAAACTCCCATGTTATTTATCAAACGAATCCCGATGTTTAAATAGCGGATAGAAATACAACTTGAATTTTTTGCAGATACGGGATTATATATTATATATTATATACTAGCCGCCTTTGGCGACCAGCCGGTTCGCCAGTATTACCACTCGCTACAATTTTCAATTAAATATTTTAAGTAACTGGTCTCTTAAAGGATTCTCAAACAAAATATTTTTAATCTTCAAATTTTGATAGTCATACCGAACTTATATTGTTTAGATCGTTTCGTTCAATTTACTATATATATTTTGCTAATTTGTTGCCATTTCAGGTAAAACTTCAACTTTAATTAAAAATGTAAATGACGAAATTGCAATTAATATTAAGTTATTTTTTAATAAAACCAAGCGTTTCATTTTATTAATCATCTTTATTGTTATTTATTAATTATTATTATTATTGAATATGAGTATTGCAAACAGAATCGCTCGGTATTTAAGTCTTATGTTAACTACAAAATATTTTTCATAGTTTATGTAATATTTCAAACAATAATTCAACAAAAATTTCTGAGATTCAGTATAAAATTCAGTTTTTAGTTTTGCTTTCAAAAGGATTGAAATGAAATCAATAATAATATTTTGTTCCGGCCTATAAATATATTTCAAAAATTATGAAGTCTAAATTTAATGCAGTAAGGTATCATATTCTGAGAAATTTTCTGGACACAACCAATTTTAAATAAATGAATGAATGTTTCTATTTTCCACGATCAAATAAGACTTATTTATGAAGTTTTAAATGTTAAAAATTTAGAAAAACTCACCATTTTCATAATCTTAGGCCAATTAATCTTGACAAACCTGCGCGCTTATTGGCGTATTTTCTTTCAAACGATCGATGAAAAATCTAAAATTATCCTTTTTTTATTGAATAGTGATATTCAAATCTTCATAAATCAGTCAGTTTAAGTGATTTGAAATTAACTCTTAAAAGTCAGTGATTTAGCTGATTGGAAATTAACTCTATGACCACCATAAAATCTGTGCTTTCTCTTGTGGTGTATGCATTCTCCTTAATATCCGCTCGAATAAAACATCACATAGAAAAGTACTAAATAGAACAAATACATCAAAAGTAAACATAACATTTCAATAGTTGCCAAAAACAAAAGAGAGAAAAATGCAATTAATAAGCAGACGATATTTAGAAAAGTACAGATATTTAGACTGGAAAATGAAATTATCTGAAATTAAAAACACGCGCAGACGATATTTACAAAAGTAAAAATATTCAAACCTGAAAAGGAAAATATATGAGTTATTCCATCAATAAATGCCATAAGTTTGTTTACATCTTCATTATTTTATGAGTCATTAAATATCAAAATGGATCCGGGACTGATTAAACACCCTGTATAGAGAGTGTAAAAGATCATAAAATAATTTTTCTTGAATTTATTTTTTAGAAAAAATAATATTTCATATTTGTTTCATTTCTTACAGACACTTGGCGAAAATTATAATTTTGCAAATTTCATTTCCAAAACGATTTAATTCATTTTCAGTTAGAGCTTTAATCAATGTGATGGCAACACTTTGAAAAAAGCTATTTTTTTCTCATGAATGCGAAACGTGCTTAATCCTCATTTTTATTTTTGTCGAAAAAAATTATTGAAAAACATAGTTAAAATATTTATTTAAAAATTCATTAAAAATAGAAATTTAATTTTAAGATTAAAACAGTAGTATCATTTAAAAGATAAATTTTTTATCTTTAACTTCATGTAAAAATCTTTTTTGTGTGGTAATATTTTCGGCAGTTATAGCAGAAACACGTCAAATTTTCGCTTAATTTTTAAATAAATAAAATTCTCGTTTAAAATTCGAAAAAATAACCCCCAGGTGCACATTCCCGGCCTCCAAGGTATACACGTGCCAAATTTGGTAGCTGTAGGTTGAATGGTCTGGTCTGTAGAGCGCCAACACACACACACACACACACACACACACACACATTGAGCTTTATTATAAGTATAGATTGCAGATACGGGGTTATATATACGGGGTTATACAAAATTTTAAGCAAATCATTTGAAAACGAAACTAAAAAGATTTTTGCTATATTTATCTCTTCAGCCAAAAAAAGGCATTTTTCCCAATTTTTCAAAATATTTTATCATTTTGCTAGTGTACTTTTGTTTCATATGTTTTTTCAATCTTTTTTTATTCCAAAAATTCAAAAATATACCTTTATAGAGTGTTTTTCAAAACTTCCTCCCAAACGCACGTAGCCACATATATTAAGAAACAATTTTACGAACTTACTGTAAGCTTAATTTACTGGAAACGAAAATTCCTAATCTCACTAATTTCCAAAGAAGGTATAATAATAATACTTTAATATTTTCTTTAAAATTGTTGCTGTTGTTGTGTTGTGACTTATGGCACTTTACAAACCCGCTGACTGGTATATGGTCAGCGATTTAAGCCGAATGAGCGTCTCTTGTTTTTTCAGTAGCGCAAACTAGGGCCAAGAGTATGACTTAACTACTTCATGCGTCACATTCGCTTGCACAACTCCTTTTTACAGGGGGGGGGGACATTCACACACCTCGCAGATAGAACACAGAAGAAGAACAACTATGTCCGAACCGAGACTCGAATTTCTTTAAAATAAATGCAATCAGTGGAATAGTTTCAAACTCCTCATAAAAACTGGTAAATTCCAATCCCATAATTCTTGTTCTTTCCTTTTAATACGTCTAATTAAATTTTGCCCTGCTCTCATAAGAAAATAAAGGAATAAAATAGCCACATTCAGTGGAATTTAATCTAATCGAATGCGATCTGAAAGTTGTTTTTAAAACAAAATTTTCGATTAAATGTATGGGATACGTATAAAAACTCCCTTTCGTTTTAAATGAAACTTGGCTGCTGACAGATTTTGATATGTTAGAATTGCATTAACTAAATTGAGAACGCGATGTTTAATGTTAAAAGTTGTTTTCAGACGTTTTTTAGTTTTTCAGATATGATAAAATAGATTTGTACAGGTGTTACAAAATTGAAACCACTGTAAAACATTGCATGAAAATCTATTTATCCTGCGTTATTGATAAATATATTGATGTTGATAATAATTGGACCCTGATTCTTCATATTCATAATGGAATTCGTGCACTAAATGTATCTAAAGTGAAAAATATGAATAACCAAAATAAATATGTTTATAATTTTCTGTTTCTTTAGAATAGAGTAACACATTTCAACCCAGAATAAATTCATTACTTTCGAATGATTTCTAGAATTATTTCGCATTATTAAAACAATTTTTAAAAATATCCAAATAATTTAGTGTAGAAATACATTCCCAGGAATCTACGAAATGTTAAAACCAAATACATCAAAATATTTTACATTATAAGTTATTTTTTGTAGTCGAGTTAAATTTTGTTTAGTTACTAACAGAGTTTGAGTTAACTGATGGATTTTGACTTTTCTTGTGAAAGAATCAAATGTATTTCATCAGTATTGTTTTAAATGTGGGAAATATCATTTCTCTTTCTATGGAGATAGGAAACTGATATCTGAACGCATGTGTAATCTTAATTATTCCAAATATATCAAATATTATAATAGGGTTGAAAAATTCAAAAACTAAGAAATCTTTAACTGAAATTAGAGTTAGAAAATCTCTAAAATAAAAAACATCAGATTAAAAAACTATTTAATGAAAGAGTTAACAATTTAATGATAGAGTTAAAATGGTTCATAAAAAGTTACTATTTGCTCCAGGGATGCACGACTATATTTTTTGAGTTATTGAATCAGAATTTTCATTAGTCATTGCATTGTATATGCTTCTTAACATTTAAAACAAAATTGATTAAAACATCCAATTAATAGCAAAATAAAAAAATAAATATATTTTAACCATGAAAAACCTTTCGTAAGATAAAAATTTTTCTTGATATCATTGCTTCAATGGCATAAATGCAGCGCGTTCTTTCAATTATTGATTTTAGACATGATTTTAAAATAGTTTCCAATAAAATCTCATTAGCTCTTCAAGTAAATAAGTTTTCCACCACTACCACCACAGATTGTAGACCATAATTAACAAATGATTTATCTTATATTGGGTATTCTTATATGAATATCCCAAATTTGCAGTTCTATTAAAAGAAAAGAACACAATCATTATTAAATTATGTAATTGTCATTAAATTATGAAAATTTAATAAAAACGTTTCTTAAAAGAATTATTTTTTTGTTATTGTATTAGAAAACATATTTTATTTTAATTATTTTTTCACAAAATAGTCTTGATTTTATAATTCCTCGTTATCGATTTCATCGAATTTGGGAATGATTTTTTAAATTTTCACAAAGAATAAAATATATTGAAATCTGACAATGAAAATTTCGAGGGATTCCTTTTTGCTGATTAGAAATAATAAAATTTGATCAATTAGAAATAACCAACATTCTGAAAATACAAAAGACTTAGCTATTAAAAAATAAAAGCTCGTTTACTGATTAATTATCAATAGTTTTGATTTAAACGTCCATATTTCCGCAATAAATCATACATTATTACTGTTCTATCATATTTGCATAATAATCAATACAGCTTCCGCTGAAATGTCTGAATGTCCTCTGAGTTCAGAATTTGTCTATCGTTCAAATGTAAATTTCAGTAATTTATTCAGTTCGCGATCAGATCTTGGCGCCTGCAAGGGTAAAATGGCCTGGGTAGATAATTCTTAGGACGATTTCAAGATGTCTGCCAAGTGTCTGGATTATTTCCTAAATGCGTGATTACATATTTCTCTTAAGCATATGTAATACTTGTTCTAAAACTTTAATTTCAAAAAGAACTATTTCAAAACCCACTTCAGGAAGGCTGTTATTGAGCGTCTGCTAGAGACAAAAAGAGTTGAAGTTTCGTTTAAAATTAAAATATTCATAATTAAACGGCATTCATTTATTCTTGTTGCTTATTTTTAAGCAACTTAATTACAAAAGAAATATTTACATTTCGAGGGAGTATTAGGTATTGTTGCATTTATTTATCGTATTATTATGATGATGAAAGTAAATAAAATTAATAAAAAATGCAGTGAGATTTTTTAAAGTAAAGGTTATCCTAAAATTAACGCAAGATTTGAATTTGCCACCATTCATTAAGTAAAATATTGACAACCCTATTAAGAAACCCATTTGACAGCTGATAGGATTATTAAAAACGGAGCGTTATACGACAGAACAACGTGTTTTTCATTGTCTAAAATAATGAAATTCTGGTGGTCACAGCTCGAAAATATGAGATCTAGCCCCTAGATCGTGCGATTTAATACCATTGGATTTCTTTTTTGGGGTTATTTGAAATCAAAAGTCCATGCCAACAAGTCCACAAGCACGTGTGCATTGAAAGAGGAAATTCAATGCTGCGTCAATGAAATTCAGGCCAGGTTTATGCATAATGATCATGGGAAAGTTTTTGCAAAATAGTACGTATGTGCCAGCGAAGCCGTGGAGGCCATTTGCTCTGTGTTTTATTCTATACATAATCCTATCTTGTGTATTTTACGATTCAATAAAAACATAACAATTTAAAGAAAAAAACTGTTTTTTATTTACTTCAAATCTTGCGTTAGCACGTTATTCTATCTTGTAACCCTCCCTTTTCACTAACTCAAAACTATTGACTGTCAAATTGTTTTTTTCATAGGGTTACCAACACTTTATTTCACGAATTCTGGCAAATTCAAATCTTGCGTTAATTTTGGGACACCCTTTATATTTCACTTAATCCATCTAATACTAAATTAGAATTTGATTGAATACTTTCTTATATGAAGGACTGCTAATTAGAAGAAAATATCGGATTGAAAAGAATATTAGCAGACTATCATGTTGCTCAAGAAATTATCATTTAACTATTTACCTGTAAGTTCTTGGAGAGATTTTTCTTTAGGCTTTCATTTGCCTAGTTATTAAATGATAACAAAAATCATTTCACTATCTGTTCAAAATCATAGTGATAATTTTTTTTAAATTTGACATTTCGACAAAGTATCCATTTATATCATGATTATCAGAATGCAAAAGCAAATAAAATATTATCTATGGAAGAAAATTCAAAAAACTTTATGCTTTTCAATGCAGAATATGAGAATTTAAGATTTTATAAAAGCCAAAAATTGGAATTCTATCTATATATAGAAACCGATATTTCTATAAAACAAAATTTAAGATAAATTATTCTTTACAATTCGAATAATATAGGATTTGAGGAAGTTAAATAATCCGATCTTTCATCTATATCTGGACCAAACATTTTCAGTGAAAAAAAAAATCTAGAAATAGTATACATCTCAAGCTCACAATTCAGATAATTGTGAAAAGGCAAAATGTAGAAAACTCCTGAAAATCGTCTGCATATGCAGTGCAATATACCTCATCATTCAGATTTTACGCAAACTGTACGGTCAACCGAACGCTTTGCTTGGTATCTGTAGAAATCACCAGAATCCAAACTGCACAGATTATTTTTCATTTACAGCTTGCTAATTACAGCCAATTTTTATTGTAACGTTTCACAGCAATAAATTTAGGGTATATCATTTGTTTTCGGCTTAAAATCTGAAAGACTTTAAGTTCATGATACTTCTTTAATCACTAAGTTTTCTTCTCTAACTTTTACATATTTTTTTATTGTTTCCGTACTCGATAGTACAATTAATTTAATACTCCATTGCAGAAATGATAAATATATCCCTATAGACGTAATTTCCTTTTTACTAATTACTATAAATGTTACTAATCACTTTTTGCTATATATATATAATTCACTTTTTATGCTCCCATTGCAATTTAAAATATAATATATATGCGTTTATAAGAAGACACTCTTTCTAAAGAAGAATATTTCCTATAAGTTATCAAGAAATTTCCTAACTCCAAGTACTTTAAATTCTATTTTTTTTCTGATTTTAATGTTTGCATTCTCCTAATATACATAACTTTGATCTCAAAGAGACCCAAAAATATCTTAAGAATTTTGTCGAAAACTTAGGAATTACTCCGTTTCAAATATTTAAATCATTGCGTTTTTTTTTTTTTTCGTTTTAAAGTTTACATTCTCACTAAAAGACTATGAGAACAATAAACATAACTCTGAGCATGAAAAAGTATAGAAATCTATACCTGATACAGGCGAAAACAGTCATTATTTCTAAATTATGGAGTTTTTTTTTTTTATTATTATACATAAACTTTGTATGCTAAAACGAAATAAGAAATCATAGATTTTTATCGTTAAAGAAATGTTTTCGTCAAAATGGACTTTCGACTGATGAACATACTAACTTAAATTTCAGATTTGCCTTTGTTGAAAAAAAAGATAAATTTCATTGGTTTGATCATAACGATTTTCAATTACTGTCATCATA
This sequence comes from Argiope aurantia, assembly GCA_026543865.1. Lineage (NCBI taxonomy): Eukaryota > Metazoa > Arthropoda > Arachnida > Araneae > Araneidae > Argiope > Argiope aurantia. The sequence continues at coordinate 31,495 of JAPMOR010057647.1, forward strand.
TGAATCAGGACCAGAAAATAACTAGATAAATAATACATTGAGATATGGCGAGCGAGCGAAGCAAGCCAGGACCGCCAAATTATCTAAAAAGAATGCCAAAATAATTCTTGGGGATTGGTGATAGTCAATTCTATTGCTTTGTTGGAGATATGCCGAAGATCATGGCAAAATTTTAAATCAACTTATATATAATCATAAAATAAAACCAACTTGTACTTAACATGTCTAATAGTATTCAACTATCTTAAACAATGAATGATATTTTTAGCTCTTCAAATATCATACTTCTCTGTGATGTTATTTATAATGAAAATGGAGGACTCTGTGATTACTTTTGATATTAAATACCTTAAGAGGCTATGAGACTTTTAAAAGCTAAAACATGCCTGGAAAGTTGGACTAATGCGACTCTCCCTGAAGTAAGACAAAATTCTTAGACTTTATAGATTTTTACCATAGTTTTATAAAATATTTAACCAGATAATTATGAATTTTTAAGTCAGTGAAATAATTTTTATTAATTAAAATAAATGTGAAAACACATGCTCCGTATAAATTGTCGAAGGTAGAATTTGGTTACTCGAAAAGTTTTTCAGAAATTAAGCACCTTGTATTCACAAATCTTACACCCATTCACTCCCAAAGAACATAACTTGATAATCAATCAATGTAATAAATGCTTTTATAGATTGGCTGGGTTGTTTTACTTTTTTATGTTATTAAAATAGAATAACTCTTTAAAAAAACATTTTTAGTTTAGTAGCAAGCACTTAGAAAAGTATGCATATTAATGGATTGATTTTGTATGATTATATGTGTATAAGCATACCTGAAAATTTCATATTGATACGATGAATCAGTAATATAATATTGCGAAAAGGAGCTTTAAAATAAAATAAAAAAAACTCCTTTATTGAATTTTACAGATACCACAATCAATACCTGACCTTCATATTTTTTAATTATATCTTTTTAACTAATAAACGTATACACATGTGCAATATCTTAAAATGATCAGAAGTGTTTTGTCAATCAAATAAAATCATAAAAATTAAAGATTTAAAGGTCCTTAAAAGATTTTGATGACATTGAGACATCCTCACATTTCTCAGCGTGTACGACAAATAAAGTTTGGCTTTTTCTTGAAAGTGTGAAAATTGGAACCAATAAGTAAAGGCATCGACAAATACAATCTTTAGGAAAGAGTTATTTACTTTATTTACTTCCAACATAAATTCATAACGGTGTTTGTTGCAGCTTATTGCATAAGGGCGCAATTCCATTTAGACGAAAACATGTTGTGAGAATTTTTTGTTGTTGCTGTTGCCTCCCATAAAAATGTATACTTTCTACATTCTGCGATGCTTGTCGTTTCAGTCTTGGTAATCAGTTTTTGTACTTTTGTTAAGAAGTTACGAAAGAGCGAAAGGGTCGTCCTTTCAAAAGATTTAATCAAATATTTTGAAAACTGCTGCTAAAGCAAAAGTTTGTATTAAATAAATACGCGATGTATATTTATTAACGTTTCTTTTTGGTCTTGAATGAAATACGTCTGTTGACAGATTTTGAAGCTGTGAGATTGTATTAATTGTGTTGAGAATGTGATTGTTAAAGGTAAAAGCTGAGTTAACTCGATATTTCATTTTCAAATAATAAATAATAATAAACAAATAAACAAAATATTTAAACAAAAAAATTTATGGATGAATATAATATCAGCATAATAAAATATGAGGAAGCGAATTAATAATAATTTATAATTGCGATACAATTCGCTTCCAATCATTTTAAAATGAAATAAAGCATCTGAACTTAATTCCCTTAATTCTAATTATTTTTGGTATATTTGAATATTGTTTCTATATTTAACCAGAGGGAGTGTTCTCCCCAAAACTTCCTCGTGTACTCTCACCCATTCATTTTTAAATTTAATAAACTTGTCAGAATCTAAGATTAATTCCCTTAATTCTGATTATTTTAGATGTATTTAAATATTACTTTTATATTTACCCAGCGAAAATAGTTATCCCAAAATTTTCTCGCAAACTTTCTAATAAACTTGTCAAGCCAGAGAACGCCTTTCTTAACACTGGCGCAAAACATCTATGAAATATTAAATTTTGACATGAATTTAGCATTTTCATGGAATCTATTGTATCATCCTTGGCGAGTCATTCGGCGATTAATTTCTAACATACGTTTAATAGTATCCGATAAAAATTTGGTCTTAAACGCGTTTTTCTCAAGGACACAAAACTGCTCTTGCAGTCACAAAATACCATAGCAAAATTGATACATTTAAGTCATTGCGTTTTTGAATTATCGCGCTTACAAGTTTCTGAAAGTACAGACAGACAGACGGTCTAACCTTTTGTTGTTTTAGATCAAACTTTTACAGGTGTCTATGCTATAGGTGTTAAATCTGTGTACCGCATCTAATTTATCTAATTCGCTTTGTTTTGTAATTATTGTGCTAACTTATATTCGAACTGCAGGACAGACGGACTTTCTGTGAAGAGATTTTTAGGCAGAAATCTGCAAATTTGGTTTAAAGACAGTATCTCAAATTTCAACCGTCTAGCTCAAAGCTTTTTGAAGGATCTTTGTCACAGACAGGCAGACATACGGGCATTTTCCAAAAATGTATTTTTCTAACGCAGAGAATTCTAAAGCGTGGAGATCCGTCAAAATCTCGAATTCGAATTTTTTTGACGATTACTATACTTCTATGATTATGAGAAAGTAAAAAAAATAGATTCTGCTGTATAAAGATTTCCAAAACACAAAGAAATCTGGAAAAGGTGACAAAACGAATACAGCAAATTGCTTCGTGTAATAGATTTTATTTTACGCAATCATTATATAATTTCGAAAATGCTAATTCTTTTTTTCCTGAATTTTTGTTTAGAAAATTCATTCATAGTTTCATGCAAATATAATTGATACTCTACTTCCTTCTGAGACAATGAGATTTATTTCATTAATTCTGTTTCCTAGTGTTACATATTTATAATTCCTATATACAGTGTGGTTCAAAAGTTCTTAGAAAAATTTTATAAGTTCGTCAACTAAACAGAAATAAATCTTGATTACAGTAAAGGCTGGTTATAAATGATTAAAAAAAATTTGCAATTAGATGCAAAAATGAAATAAAGTATAGCCTTTTTGTTCCTCAGAAATGAAATATAACAGTAGGAAAGTTTAAATTGAATAGTCTTGCAAGCGTTCCATATGAGCTTCTTCAGTAATAGGAAGGATATCAATAATTCATCCAACAATATGTTATGATAACTCATTCCCCAATTTTTTCTGGTTGCTTGGTGTGAAACTTTGGAAAGATGCATGTATGCTACCAGCTAACTTTGACAAATTTTAGACATGCATATCTACAGACTTTCAGTTGGTTTGGTTTGGAATTTTCTGGCGCAAGAACCATAGGTCTGACCAAATTAAAATGCAGACTTTCAAAGCGTCGCATCAAAAATGATAAAATAGTATGAGATAAACTATCGTTGAGCCTTGAATCGTTCATATTTCTGGAGTGGTTTATAATGAACTCCTATAACTGTGTTTCGATTGAGTTATTTTATCTGTTATCTGTAATTTCCGACTAACTACAAGGTTGTACTTTGTTTCGTTTTCTTTTAATGATCCTGCAAAGTTGGGATATTTATTAGTAATCACTCACTTTTAAAATCCAAGAGCAGAATGTTACAAATTGTTTTTTGTCTGTGAATTAAATAATAGAGATAAAAATAGAAAAATGTGCCTGAAAATTAATATTGTGTCGGTGGTATGGACAAAGGGCAAAACGATCAACTCTTGTAACGTATAAAACCATTAAGCAAATAAACCAGTTTACTGTTTCGGAAAATGCTTATCTAAATTATTATTAATCCAATTAATTATTCTAAAACTTTAATTTTCTGTAATTACTCTATATTATTTATTACATCTGACGAATATACTCGTCATAACGTAAAATGTTACACTTTTTCCATGACGAGTATACTCGTCAGAAACAGTAAACTGGTAAAACGATCAACTCTTGTAACGGGCAAAAGACTAATTTTTGTAACAAATAAAACGATAAATTTTTGTAACAAGTGAAATAATCAGTTCTTATTATATCTTGAAACTTCAATTGTGAAATTATATCCAACTGTCACATGAAATTTCTATGAAAATTCATGTCATTAGGGTCACTTCTAATACTTCTAATACTTCTAATACTTCTTCTATATACTTCCCTTACATGCTTTTGATTAATGCTCTTGGGATATGCCATATAAGTGAATCAGTACATTAGATATTAAATTATTTTCTTCTAAAAAACAAACTAATAATTACATTTAGAAGAAACAATCTTGAACAAACAGTTATTTACTTCATCTACTACCAACATAAATTTCTGATTGTATTTCTCTTAGTTTAGCACATAAACTCACATTTCTTATGAGACAAACATGACACTTTTTTTACTACTTCTCTTAAAATTGATACTTTTTGACATCTGTGATTCTTTCCTTTCCTTTTAACACTTGTAATCAATTTTTCTACTTGTGTTAAAAGGTCACGAAAGAAAGGAATTGCCATTTTGGAATTAATCAAATGCTTTCGAGAGTTGCTTCGGAAACAAAATTCTGAATTAAATAAATAAGCGCGTTATTGGAATTTCCCTTCAACTTAAATGAAACTCCGCTGTTGACAGGTTTTGGAAAGGGGAAATTGTATTAATTGAATTGAGAAGGCGATGTTTGATGGCGAAAGTTGTGTTGCCTCGGCGTTCTAGTTTCGGATAGGATAACAAAGATTTTTACGAATGCATTGAATTTGATGTTATGCTAGTGTGAGAAAATGTGAAGAATTGTATTATTAATAAATATCATAATACAACGAATGTCAGAACGATAGTTTCCTAAATTAATTATGGAATTCAGGCCTCAAGCATTTCAAAAGAAGGAATCAAATAATATAAAAAAATATTTTTACAGTTCTCTTTAATTTAAAATATCTTTAAATTAATAAACGTATTCCAAGGAAAGCTTAATTCCCTTAATTTGTAATCGTTTTAAAAACTGTTTAGTGCCCTTTTGGTATTTCGTAAACATTGGAATGTTTAGTGTAGAAATTTAATAAACACACAGAAATCAACCAAGAAAGTCGAAATAAGATGCTAAAAAGAAAAAGACATTGAGAATATTTTTTCAATTACAGAGTTTCAGAACAACTAATCTTTTTTTTCTAAATTTCTTTCATGAAGATGTTGAAGATGGATAGTCCGGTGAGTATTTAATTTAAACAGTCGTTCAAAAAAAAAGTAAAATCATTCATTAACATTCCCACAAATCTGTGATGCTGCTTCCCAGCATGGTTAGTACAATCACTGGAAAGAACGTTTTACGATCTGCTCTGTTGGATGCTGATCGGGTGATCTCAGGGCTTGGCGACAAAATAGATAATAGAATAATAATACGATAGATAATAGAATAATTATAGAACAGATAATAGAATAATAATAGAA
>JAPMOR010057647.1:42018-56048 GCA_026543865.1 Argiope aurantia
TTTGTTTAAAAAATCTTAAAAATACAAAAAAATATATAATTTGTGGTAACGGGAAGTGTAAGACATGTCCATTAGCAGATAAGATACAGATCAATAATAATAACTCAAAATTACAAATATTCTGTAAAAACAAAAACTTGATTTATCTTTTTAATTGTTCAGAATGTAATTTAAAATATATTGGCCAAACTAGCACCGAGCTTAATTTAAGAATTAACAATCACAGATCCGATATTAAAAACTTCATAAAAAATAGGACTACGGACTTCGAACTGGAGCATTTTCAAAACCATAACTTTAACAATATTAATATCTACATTCTAGAAGACAGTGTTAACGAATTAAGCAAAAGATTGGATCTGGGGAACATTTATAATTGCAACCTGAAAACTTTATTTCCCTATGGTCTCAATAGTAAATTAAATGGGGAAGGCTATGCAGATTTAAACAATAATTGCATTTATAACAAATTTAACATATTTAAAAAATTTCTAAATAAAGATAACTATTCTGAAAGATTTAAAGAGGTAAAGGAAAAGGGGGCAATTTTCAAATTATATTTGAGGAATTTCAAAATTACTGTTATCTGGAACACAATAGTGAAAGCATTCAAAAAATTAGGAAATACATTTTTGGTCTCAGAAATAATAAAATTAAATGGTTATTAAATAATAAATTCGGGGAATTAGAGTTTAAAAATTCGTACACAAAATGTATTGTTCTAGATCTAATTAAATGTAAGCTTAACATTGGAAAAAACGATTTACTTTTTAATAATAAAAATAATGTTTACAAAGAATTCTGTGTGATTAAATTCTTGGATATTTACTTCGAATATCTAAAATTGCCCAAAATTGTACATAATAATAATATATTTTTTCCTCTATCAGATAAAACAACTGTTTCAATAGCGTTTAGTTACACTTCAACTTTAAAGAAAAAAATTTGTAATTATAATTACTATGGAAAAAATTTAAATAAAATAAATATTACAGATTGTTACTGTAAAAAAGAAAAATATAAAGATTTTATAGATGTTGATAAAGGTCATATTATTACAGGTAACTTAAAAATTATTGAATCCAACTCTTTAAGAGATTTAATGGGAAGAGGTACAAAATTTAGATTAAGAGAAAAAATAAACCATGAAAAAATCTTGATTTCTATTAGTAATGATTTGGATGTTTTTATTGCCAAATTATCTAGAAAATACCATTGGCCTGCGGAAGGTTTCAGAGAATGGAAGGTGAGAATTTTAAAGGAAATAAAAATAAAAATGAATTTTGATTTTGACAGATCTAAAGAACGTGGGATTTATTTTAGTAAAACATTGAAAAACGAAATAAAAAATTTAAAAGAAAAATTTGTTATTACAGTAATAGATAAATCAGCAAATAATTTCTGTTTAATTTGTAAATATTATTATAAAGAACTTTTAATTAATGAATATAACTCTAACGCAACTTATATGTTAAAGAACACCGGGAAAAAGGAATTATATAAAAGAATGCTAGCATTCGCAAAAAAAACCAAAACTAAGACTTGCTCTCTTAACTATCCTTATTTATTCCCAACAGTTAAATTTCATAAAAATCCATTAAAATTCAGATTTGTGACCTGTAGCACTGGCAGTTATAATTACTATACGGGTAAACATTTCTTTAAATACTTAAAAATTATCCTGGACAAAATAAAAGATGAAGAACACTTTATTATTTCTAGTAACAAAGAAATTCTGGATTTTCTTAAAGATAACATTAATAAACTTAATACTTTTGATTTCGAAAATTTATACACTAATCTACCTCATGAAAAATTAATAAAAGTCTGCACTTTTGTCTATGACGAATATTTAAATGAAGGTATCATTCCTAAAAATAACTGGCTTGAGTTATGTAATTTTAATATTACTGAAAATTACGTTTTTAATGGTATTAACTTTTATAAACAAGTTAAGGGCATTCCAATGGGAACGGCTTTCTCAAGTGCTTTGGCTAATATTTTTCTACATTACTATAAGAAAAAAATAATTAAATATAATTTGATAAACGGGTGGAGATATATTGATGACCTACTTCTGATTAACTTCGACAATACTAATATTGTAACTAATTGCTATCCAAAAGATTTAATTCTAACAGAAACGAATAAAAATCAACTTGAGGCTACCTTTCTGGATTTAAAAATAGAAATTGATAATGATAAAACAATAGTTGGTATATACGATAAAAGGGACGAATTCAACTTCAAAATAACAAAACTATGTAACTACCATTCCAATCTAAACTCTAAAATTTTCAAAAATCTAATTTTCTCACAAGTTAACAGGATCAAAAAGGTTTGCAATAATAAAAATTCCTATATTGAAGCATCAAACAACCTAATTAATAATTTAATTAAAAATGAATTTCCTAAAAATTACTGTAATGTCAATTTTTTAATTAAACAAGGTATGGTTTGGGATTAATCCTTTGGCTTAGATAAAAAATAGAACTTTCCTTGCATATTATATCACTCAATAGGTGGCGCTGGGAGCTTACAATTTTTACCTAAATTACCGTTGGCTTTGTGTTTTTAATAAGCGGGAATCACAATCGATAGCTTGGAATTTCCTTGACTGTTGATGGTATGTTTTTTGCCTTTTCATTATTTCCTTAGTGTTTTTTTATGGTATTTTGGTGTTTTTTGTTTTTTTGTTATTGTATTTTTACTTATTAGTGGTATTTCTTCTAATTTGTTGTTTTGTATTTTCCTTTCTGTTAAAATGGTATATCTCTTGGGCCTAATTTCAGGGGATTTTCGGGTCACGAAGAAATCATTATTAGACGTAATGTCTGAATTTCCTTAACAGAAAAAATCCCTTTTTTGAATCCCTGCCTAAGGGTGACCCTTGAAAAAGTCTTCAGGCCGGATTCTTCTTTTTTTATATATTTTTTATTTGGTTTATTTGTTTTTCCATTTAATTTGATTTTTATACTTTTGTATCAGTTCATCTGTGTTTTAGAAGTAGCTGCATTTGCGCTCTCTAAATACTATGAAGTTTTTACCTGTTCCATTTTTGGTTTTTGTTTGAATAGATAATAATTTTTGTTGCGATTTCGAAACTGTTTCGCTTTCGTTTACATTTTTGTTTCGTTTTCAAACTATTTCTTACTTTTGATTGGTTATATATATATATATATATATATATATATATATATAGGGACAGAAACCGATAGACAAGTGTCGTGATTGTTTCAAACCGGTTTAAACTGGTTAATGACTTATATTAATTAAGACAAATAATAATTTAAAAATAATAATAATCTCACATGATAACTTACAATTTGCTATCATAGATTTCATTTTTTAATTTTTTTCAAATCTTAAGTTTAAAATAATTTTTAAATATTGTTGTTTTTATTGCCCCATGTGCGGGGCAAGTTGCCAAGTACAACTTAAAGGTATAAGTGATTGCGGCATGAAGTTTTATTAATTAGTTAATAGCACCCTCTCAGAACCTATCTTAATGCAATTAGAGGAGGAAATGGAAAAAGAGTGAAATTTTCATATCTTTATATTTGCGAATAAATGAATTTCATCTTCAATTTTTTTTTTATTTCTTATTTAGTATTCTATGAAAGTTTAGTATACAGTTAAAGGTATAACTGATTGCATCCTAAGGTTTTTTTTTTTTTTTTTTTTTTTGCATACGATTAATGAACTGTTTTGCTGAAAAAAAAAGCAGATATATGTGAGAAATCTTTAATATTTTTAAAAATAAAAAGCAAAATTTTAGTATTGTTACAACTAACCCCAGTTTATTCATCAAAACTGCGCACAATTTGAAATGAAACCGATATTTACTTATCTTATGAGAAAATGTATCTTCAAAATATTTATTATTAAAAGTTTTATATAGGTGGGAGTTATTTTAAAATATATTTCTTTGCTTTTGGAAGCAAACTCATTCTTTTAGTCCATCAATTAGAATCTACCTTAACCATCAGAGTTTGCTAGAGTTAAAATTTTAAGTTAGAATTCTTTGAAGTTTACAATCAGCTATTAAAAAAAAAAGTAGCGCATTTTTATCTAAACAAGTTAGAGAAAATAAAAGAGAATTTACTTATAAAAATTCTATTGGAAATGTCATAAATAACTAAATAAATTCATAAAGATAGGTAAATAGCTTTAAAAATAAATGTATTAAATGAAAACAAACTTTAAATGGCATTTTTATTACGATAAAAAAATTCAAAATGGTATTATTTCGATAATACAATATTCAAAAACAATTTAGTTGTTTAAAATTTTTTATACGTTTTAATATTTAATCCAAAATTAACTTTTTATCAATTTTTTTGTAATCATTAAAATTATTTTTTTTGACAAATCACTATTAGATGGCGCCATTGACATAGAATAAGATTTGATGACATTAATCGGAAATTTTGAAAATATTAAAACAATGCATTGCTATCGGGAACACAAAGCTCCACAAACTATTTGTAAACAAATTTCAAAAATTTCAAGTAAGAAGGCTAAGTGGAAAGTGGATTATAAAATTCAATTTTTAAAGATGCGTAAAGGAAATCAAGTTTAAAGGAAGTATATAAAGAAAACAGAAATAATTTTTTTTTCTCTGTTTGGCTTTTCTATATTTTTTTCTTTTTCTCTTTAATTCAAAAAGCAATTGCCATGTGTGAATTGGCGGAATGCATTACGAAGAGAACTAGATAACTAAAATTTAGCACACGTATTTAAAATCCAAAGTGTAGATACTTATGTAATCTTGGAACCAAATCAACGAGATTTTGACTTTCTGTCGATATATACTTTCACAAACACGTAAACAAGATAAGTCAGAAATGCAATGTTGTCTATATAACAAATCTGGTAAATGATTTTGTAATTACAATTATAGTTCAATGTCTAATTTTGGTTTCAGTCAATTGGGTAAAACGCATCTTATACACAAAATTGATTTTCGTATGTTATCAATCACATGCCATGGATTAATCCCCCAAAACTGATAAGTATCACACCATAGATTCGGGACAGGATAGCCTGGTTGGTAGGGCGTTGGATTCGTGTCCCTTGGATTGCCATATCGAACCCCGTCGTTCGACGACTCCCCGTATGTGGGGTGGCTGGCGCACGTATAAATATGTGGTGGTCACAAAGTTCTCCATGTCGAGAGTAATACCTCTGAGTGTCCTGGATCAGGGATGATCGTTCTTTGATTCAAGTTATTACGATCTGTGGATGAGTGAATGAAATGCATGAATGAAGCTCACCCCGTAAAAAGGGTTGTGACGTGTGTAGCTCAGTCGTATTCTTGTCCCTAGGTGGTGCTACTGAAAAAACGAGAGACGCACCCTTGGCTTAAAATCACTGACTTATAAGTCAGTGATTTTAAGCCACGGGGCGTCTAAGGGGGCGTCTATTTCTATGACAAGTGCCACTAGAAACAGCAACAACACCATAGATTCAATAAAAAGGCTAAATTCAGATCAAAAATTAATATTTCTTAAATATTGCTCGCTAATGCCATGAAAAGTACTCGCAATCTTACTCTAAGTCCAAAATTTTTTGCGAGACAAGGAAAATATTACTTTATAAGAGAATATATGTAATAATTTTGGTAAAATTAGTGGGAAGGTAGTTCAAATTTATACTGAATTGTAACCATGGGAACTTCCACCGTTTGATGTATATTTATTTTCACAAATTTATACTGAATTGTAACCATGGCAACTTCCACCAAGTTTGATGTATATTTTTTTTCACAAATTTATACTGAGCCACCAAATTTGATTCATATTTATTTTCACTTTTTGGAGAGACTTCTATCAATTAATTATTTCTAATACAATCATTGTAACAATAAATACTATTTTCAAAGGAAAGGTTATGCAAGTTGAAAAATATTTGTAAATATGGTCTTTTTAATTTTATAATAAAAATATGAAAATTCTATTAAGAAAAGATATCTTCCCTTTGACTTCAGCTTTCATATGTATATACAAATCTGGAATAGACGTCCCAGAACGAAATGGCATCCATGTAGATCATGATATTTTGTGAGCTGCCATACTCACATAAATGCATACATGAATACATGAGAGGCTTATATCTAAAAGAGCTTTTTTATGTTTTGGGGCTCAGAAGGCTCTGAGCTCTATAATGCTTAGATGTATTAAAATCTCGAGATTGAATTTCTGACGAATATAATACATTCACTATGTATACTTTGCATCTTAGAATATAAAAGATCGATACTGATTCTCGACTTAGCAAATATTCTATAAATACTTGTAAAGGCGTGGCAAGTCTCAGAAAAAGGGAAATATTACTAGATAGAGTTTCTGAAGAATTTTTTTTTTTCATTTACGTCAATTATTTTCTTACAATTATTTGCTATCATGTATTTGAGAAACCGAAACCTCAAAAGAAATTTCAAAATAATACCAGAAATATTTATCTCTTTTGTTTCTTAAGTTTTTAAGGGAGTAAATAAAAAAAAAGAGCATTAAATAGAAAACCTAACAATTATCAAAAAGCCACACAGAACCATTTCATATCAATTTTTTGCAACTAACACTTATTTTATTCTAGTCGCCTTTGGAGACCAAAAAATCAACTAAACATATTGGTTGTGTTTAATTTCACTTAAATCTCTTTATTCATGACTTGGTATTCATGATTCATCCACCAAAGTATTTTTAAGCATCAAATTGCACCAGACATTTTAACCAGCCTCTTACTTTGATAGCCTTACACCTGTTATATTAATTGTGTACATGAACCTCTAGTTTGGAGACAAGTCCTAAGAAATCACAGTGCCATTAAAAATGTAACAAAAGTGATCATCTACCCCCTGGCGGCATTGAAGATTTTCACATTTCTTAAAAACAATCAAAAAAGACATCAAACCGAAAATATGTTATAAATTCAATATTAATCATTTTAAGAACCTTTTATAAGAATACTGTTTTCCTCCTTTAGCGCAACTAAGCTAAATTGGTTATTTAATAGCTCTGAAATCAATATTTTCTACTTTTTACAATCTGAATAAAGATCACGATATTTAACATCACATATCTCAGATCAGTGATTCAGAGTACAGGTAGGATAATTTGTAGTTCCAACATGTCATATTTTTTGTGTGTAATGTTCGAATTTACAAAAGACATTTTTTTATTATTATATAACGAACTGTCTATATATATATAAAACGCTTAAGTGAACGCAAAATCAGGCCGAATTTGTTAATCGCCGTTTGGCAACACTTGATACGGCCAAATGAGTCAGGCTTCAGTTTTTCTCTCACGCTAATGAGGTTAGGCTTAACATGTTTCCGACCGATTATTTCAAATGATTCTGTTTATTTTCTTAATGTTTGAAGCATTTAAAATTAAAAACTGTTAATTAATCTATCTCTCGGACTCATTATAAAGTACTTTTGAATTAAAATAAAATAGAATAAAGGAAATTAAAAATTTCTAATCTACATTTCGTTACCCCAACTGACGTAGAAAATTCGCGCATTTGCGTTATTCCAACTGGCGTAGAAAATCCCGCATGCGCAGTGTGTTCTGATTGTTGACAACTGTATTTTCCTCTATATATATATAACGCTTACGTGGATGCAAAATCAGGCCGAATTTGTTAATCGCCATTTGGAAACACTTCGACCTCACCCGGGAATATCAACACGTGGTTTGATAAGATTTCAAGCGAACGCTATTCTTTCATCGGTTTAAAAAAATTTTAACAAAAAATTAACGTTCAAAAACCGGACAAAAATTTGTACGATGGGTTTAAGTCGTGTCGTATCGATTTTAAAACGAAATCGTCGAAAAAGAGAAGACAGGTTGAATGAAAATGCTCAAAAATCGTTCATAAGAAGATCCAGTCGTAATGAACGAGGCAGGGTTAAACCTTTATGTGTACAGAGCGAAGTTTCCGAACTACAGGAGCATAGCTGTGAGACTATGTCAGGACTCGGTTCTTTTTGCCAGGCACGTTATTGTAATTCAAGTAAATTCAAGTAGCAAAACATGATATGTTGTCATTTAATTAATTAAAAAATTGTTTTGGAACATCTGTTGAATTTACCGGAAATATTTAAAGACTTGCTGGTCAGTGATTCAATCGGTGGTAGAAACTATCAGAAGCATATAAGAGAATATAATTCTACTTTAACATTTGCTCCCATGGGAGTTCAAATTAAAACACCTCCTGGAACAGAGCCATATTGTTATAGGATTCATGGTCAGATATACCACATGGTTTCTCCTTTTTACAGTGCTCATAACAAACAAGGTTATGGTCAGCTATATGTGTTTGATACCAGTGAAGCCACTGAAAAACGCACGGAGAGGAATGAAGGATGTTTGCTCTCTGTGCTGAGAATTCTATGTTGAGAGTAATCAATCCGTTCATCGATTGTTACCTGCAGATGCATCGTATAATTGAAGAAAATCCTGCTACAAATATCAGGATTTTTTAATGGAGACTAGAAATTTAGATATACGTAGATATAACCAACCTATTACAAAAATAGAAATTGCAGCGATACTTTTTGGAGATAATGGCGAACCACCTACTAATCGAGACATCTGTCTTTATCCTGTAGGTGATAGCTGTAAAAACGTTTCTCCATTAAACCAATGTTGTGATCCCATGCTCTATCCATTTCTGTTTCCAAAAGGAGGATTAGGATCCATTATCGAGTGTACTTTTTGCCTTACATTTTTTTATTTCCTTCATTGTTTTATCACATTTTAATTACATTTTTAAAAATTTGTTTTTTGTAAATATAAATTTTTTATTCTGTTTCTATGGTATAGTTCCCAAATTTGAAAAACACAATTTTTTTAAAAAAAATTTGTTTCTTTGGTGGTTGTATATAGTTATTTAAATGAAGGGTCATTTGTGTTTACAAAGAACTTTGATGAAAGTGATTTTTGTGAGTGTACTTTTTGCTTTACATTTTTTATTTCTTTCATTGTTTTATCATATTTTGGAATAAATTGAATCTGAATGTTTCTGTTGCTAGACTCAAGTGGTTTAGGAGATGGCGAGCAAGCGAAGCGATCCGAGTTTAACAGCATTAGCAGTTCCTGAGGGTTGGCGAGCATAAGCGAGTAGGGGATGGAGGCCCCTAGTACTATAAAAATTCGATTATAGAGGAAATCCTTTAGAAATTTTTGAAAACTGTAAATAAAAAAAAGATGGCTCTTCGAAAATTTATTACAGCGAAAAATCCATTTTATGTCCATACTCATAATTAGAAGCTGAATAATAAACAACAGGTTTTTACTGTTTTATTGGTGAATAGGTACTGATTGAGATCATTCTTCCATTCGTATTTATTACAACATGGCAGCCAGCATTGTGGTAATACTGTGTGACATAAAGTCCGCTATACTCCAAGTACAACATAAAAACATTTTACCATTTAATATTTAAAATATTAAAATTCTTTTAGCTATTAGAAAATTAAAATTTAATTCGTTCAACATTTCAGATTATAATTATGAAAAGACTTTTGTCGGACATTAAATGCACTTTAAGGTGCGATGGATCCAATCAGGAATTTTAGCGATCTATTCACGTAGAGTAATGAAATGTTTCATGCATATGCGTTAGATTATAAATAAGAAAAATATCTTTTAGAAACTCTTTAAAACAAAATATATTATTTTTAAAAACTTAAAAATATATGATTTTTAAAAATTTCAAAATATTTTACATGATTTAATTTATATATTTTATTATTCTATATTAATTTATTTGGAACAAAACTAGGTACGATTTTATAATTCAAATTAAAAGTTAGTTTCTTAGAAATATATTCATATTTTCATAACGAATTTTTAGAAGAATTTTGTGTTTTGCTGAACCAAAATTGACTTGCAACCATGTAAAAGAACTCAAAACATAAAATGCGCATTCAGTTATTTTTTATTAATGCTTAGCCAAAATCTTCCAATAAATTTTATGTAATTTCCTCAAAAATTAAGATACCCAGAACATTTGAAAGATTTGAGAATCTAATTAAAACATCGGTTTTAGGAAAAGTCATTAAAATAATATTTGTTTATTTACATCCTTTAAATATTAAACATTGCATTTTTCATTCTATTTTAGTTGAATATAAACTTATATTTTGGAGATAAAACAATAAAAAAATACTTCATACTTGCGTCCTTTTTTTTTACTTATTTCTAAATCCACTGTCTCCTTAAACCTATTAATAGAACATCGTACGCTTTCTTTTTCCAAAATGTTTTGTTACCTAGAAATATCCTAAAACAAAAACAGAAATGAAATTACTAACTCAAAAACTAAAACAGAAATGAAATTTCAAGAAGAACGGTCAAACCTAGTTTCCTGATAAACAATTAGTAGTTAGCTCTGCACGTCACATATCATTTCCACAATAAATCGTATACTATAATCGTTCTGACATATTTGTATAGTAATCAATGCTGCTTTCGTTGAAAGGTCCAAATAATATCTGCCGTCAAATATATGAATTCAGAATTCAAGACCATTTCTCAAATGCAAATTTGGGAGCTTATTCAATATACAAACTGATTTCTGTGGCTCGAAAAGTGAAATGGCGTGCTTAGTACAAGGTTAAGACGATGTCAAAACGTCTACCAAGTGTCTAGATTATTTTAAGCCGAGAAGTTTCGCAGAAGCAGTTAACCTATTTTCATCTCATACATATATTATCCTTGCTTATATTTTAGTTAAAAAGATTTTTTGTAAAATGTTAAATTTTGTTTCACATAGCTACTTTAAACGTTTATTTAGAGAATTATTTCAGCATCGATCTTTCTATTTCATTTTTGAGTCATTAATTAGGTTTTGGGGCATAATAAGCTTAGGTATGAGGATAAAAACTTTAAACTTTAATAATTTAATATAATTTAATAATGACTAAAGATTTTTAATTTCAGTATTTAATTGATATCTACTGTTTGCTGTCGGAGCGTTTCATGTTCATTTGCATACCGTCTGAAACTTAATCATATTATAAAGATAGCAATTTGATTTGAATAGTACATTTAAGTCCCATTCGTAAATAACGGGTTAAAAATTAAGAATAACATATGCGGGGGGGGGCTATAATTAAAGTACAAGTGTTTGAAAGACTCTTGAATAAAAACTATTTCGAGTATGATGGAAAAACTTGATATTTATTATATCTATTGCATAATGAAAAAATTAGTTCTATTTGTTTCGATAGGTGGCGTTATTTTATTGGCATTACTTTATAGGTTGAAATTATAGGTTATTTTTCTTTGTTAAAAAATACGAGTTAAATTATTACAATATCTGCACCATACATGAGCTTTCAAATCCAATCAAATATTCTATATATATAAGACAAAGCCGTCCATATGAACACCTAATGTTTGCTGGTGAATTACTTGGATATGTCTAATAATGGTTTATTTTTTAATCAACAACAGAATTGTATTTGACTTACGGTCTTTTAAATATTTCTACCCAAGGATTCAAATCAGGTGAACAGGATAGTCAAGTATTTTGGAAATATGCACAAGTATGCGATCATTGCAAAATTTTTGGAGAAGCAAATGGTATAACATAGTTGAGCACTATGAGGTAAGGTATGAGAAGCATGAGGTGGGACTCCATCTATCATAAATATTGTTGAATTCAAGCAGATTCTTTCTCGTAAAACAGGAACCGCATTATTTTCTAGAATTTTACTGTAACTAGTGCAGAGCACAGTGAACTAAGATTTTCGAAAGAAAAATGGACAAAATAATATAGTCATATCGCGTCCAGCTGTAACAGACGATGAATGTAGAAGTTTTTCATAAACAGCATGTGGGTTAGATAAGTCCCCTATCCAATTCTGGATGTTGACTTGTCCTGATAAAGTGAAATGTGCAAAATCTTTCTATTCCATGATATGTCGCCATCAATTCGATAAAGAATGAAGTTGGCAAAATCAGTTCTTTGTTGAGAATTTGCAGTTTGCAAATTTTGAAAAATTATAATTTTTTTGAGGATAATGTTTTAAAATTAAGGGCAATATTTTGAGCGTGATCATCTATGGTATTGATAAGGTCCTTGTTATGCTCTTAGCACTCATAAGTTGCTGATCCACTGACCCTGAATCAATTGCATCCGTAATGTCTTCACTCACAGGGTTTTCTCTTCTAGTTTCAGAAAGCACCCCGCATTCTCCAATACTTTCAAATTTACTGAAAATCTTCTTCGAGCAATTCACAGACATTGGTCCATTTTTCTCAAATATTTAAGATGACTGTATTCTTTCAAGGAAATTGCTATTCTTTTGCTAAAAATGTTTTACAAACAGAGCACAATCCATTTTCAATAAACTGATGAGTACAAACTACGGATTTTCTTATTTCTTCTTATAACACTTGTCATAGACAAGCTCGCTTTTACTAAGTTACCTTATTTAAGCCAAAATTTTTGGGTCTCTTGTTTTTCTGCAGTGCCATCTAGGGCCAAGAATACGATTTAGCTACTCACGCGTCTCAACCATTTTTACGTGACCGACTTCTTTCAACCACAAATCGTAATTTAGACCTGAACCAGAGAACGATCACCTCTGATCCAGTACCCTCAGTGGTATTACTCTCGACATGAATTAATCTGTGACCACGACAGATTTATACGTGCGCCAGTCACCACCACACACGGAGAGTCTTCGGCTGGCAAGTTCGAACTCAAACCCTAAGGGATGCGAATCCAACGCCCTACCAAACCGGGCATCCCGGCCTTATTTCTTTCGAAACAAAAATATTGCTTCCTTCAACATTGAAGTAGAAGACGGTTTGTCGTAATTATGAAAGAATCAAACGAAGTAGTCTCCCGAAACTTTCTCGCATACCCTCCCTCCAATTAAGATTTGATCCGCTTTCCTTAGCATAAAAGTATAGACTTTGCGTAAGTCAATGAATACCTTGCATGGCAATGATAAATGATTGTTCTAAAAATAGAGATATTTGCCATAAATCATGGATTTTTTACGGAATCTATCGAGAAGCCTTTGACCTGTTGATTGATGTAAAAATTTGACATAAGATATCAGTTTGGGTCAAAAATGACATACCGAATTTCATTGATTTAAGTCATTGCGTTTACATATATGTGAAAGTACAGACCAACAGACGGTCAATCGTTTGACGCATTTGATTCGAAATTTGATGCATGTATATATTTTAAATGTTAAACTTGTGCACCAAATTTTATTCGCCTTGTTCTTTGCGTTTTGTAATAATCGAATACCCTTGTATTCGAATAATCAGTCAGGCAGACTTCCTGCGAAATGATTTCGTTCAAAATTTGACAAAAATCTACAAATTCGGTCATATACAAAATTTTAAATTTTCAGATCTACAAATACAAAAATTTACAAATTTTCATATACAAAATGTCGCCGTCTGGCTCAAAGCTTCTCGAACTTCTGGCGTGGAGATCCGTCACAATCTCGAGTTCTAATTTTTTGACCGTTACAAGACTTTCTCAATACTTCGTATACTAGGCTTGAACAAGCTACAGCGCCATCTATTGAAAAAATTAATTAAATCCTATTCAATGTGTAATTTATTTTTCCAAACTGTTAATATTACAATTAATTATTACCGTTATTCCAAGAATCTTTTTTTTTCTTCCGGAATCTTTCAAACACTTGCACTTTATTATAAATATCTTAATATATTAACAAGCACATGATACATAATAAGATAACTTTCTTGTTAAATAAGATTATAATAACTTAATTTAATTCATTCATACTGATTTTTTTATATCTTCCAACTATTAAAAAATAATTTCTTTCGAGTAAAGGTGAATTTCTGGTTACATTGATAGCAAATTAAATTATTTATTATTAATATGACATTTTATTGGATAAAATGTCTTTTTAGTTAAACATTCAGATATCGAATTAAATCTTAAAGAATTTCCATTAACAATTGTTTTATCTGAAAAATAATGAATAAAGAAATAATAATTTATGAAGTATATGT
>JAPMOR010057647.1:58955-84470 GCA_026543865.1 Argiope aurantia
TCTACAAATTATTATAAATATCTCAAAATAATTAATTTTAAATTATATAAATAAATATGCTTATAACCATTTTTAAATGAAATACGATAAAATTTATTATAATTTAAATTTTATTCTGTAATTTATATTCCCTTTATTCCTTATTTTATATTATTTGTGTGTTTTTAATTCTATTTTTCATATTAGAGATTTCGAAAATGCACAGCAATCATGAAAATATTATAATATAAATATCATCGAACTAGTATATCTAACATGCTTTTAAAAAATAATTGCGCTTCTCCTATTTTCTGTTAAAAGGATAGGGAAACTGGAAGGTTTTATAATTTATATTCAAAAGTTCAACCAAATCATAATTTTAAAAAAACCTTTCAGCAATGTATAATTTATTAGTTTATCAAGTAAAACCATTGTATTTCTTAAAAAATTCTATAATTCAAAAACTTTTCTAATGTGATTAATCTTCCGTTTGTAACAAAATTGCAATGTTTGAACACCATGTGTGATATTCTGCAGCAAGACGAAAATGTACTTATCGTATGCGAAAAACATACAATAATATTTATAATACAACAAAATATTATTTATAAAGTAGATATTTCTAATTAAATTATGTAAATATTGAAACAAACATACATTTTTTCAGTTTTTTATTAAACTTCCTTGATTATAGTGTTTAACATAGGGTTTAAAATTTAAAGAAGGAATTCGTGACTGATATATAAATATGAATTAAAATATCGCTCATATTTATAAAATATGAATTAAAGATTCAAAATAGAAAAATTGGATTGGAAGTACAAGCTAAACACATTTTCTAAAGAATATAAAAATGACAGCTTAAATTGTACTAATGTAATCAAAGTTTTACAAAGTAAGTCTTATTAATGAGTTTAAAAAGTTTTTTCTGTTAATTTCTCTACTTTTTTATTCTTTAATTTATAATTACTTATTACTAGCATTGTGAAATGGTAAACTCTTCAAATCTACGAAAATCAATATGGTTTGAAATTTCGTATTTTAAAAAGAGGTTACCTAGTTTATATTGGCTTTCTCGGAATATAGAAGGTTCTAAAGGAAAACAAAAATTATGGACGCAAAATGCATACCACATTCCATCTTTTTTTTTTAATTTTTATTGTTTTTCTTTTTTATGTTATATCAGTCTTGTTTCCGAGAAATGTTTAAATACTTATACACGGATTTACAAGAAAGTACATAGAAAATATACCAAAATTTCTTTTTCTTATTCAGGGAGATATAAAATGTAAAAATACTTCAAAACCTCCATGACCATACTACCTTCTATCTACTTAGAATTCGATAAAGTAAAACCTGCCGAAAAATAATTAAAACTGTGTAAATGAGTAAATGCGGAATAAAAAGAACTTGGAACATTTTTTTAAACCAAGATAAAATAATAAAGATATCATTTAACTTTTGTTTATCTTCTCGTTTTCGACACAAACCTTTTGTGATGATTACTAGAAGATTGTTTATATTACTTAGTTTCTAGGTGACATAGTAAATAATACGCCTTTTTAATAAGTTTTGACGATTAAGATAAAATGGCTGCCATCACAAGGCTTGAGTCGTGTAACTACACCTATTACAGCTGATTGGCACATGACTCCATCGAGGACAGCGACGATCTTTGAATAACACCTTTCAGATCCAACGAAGTGGCTGTACAGCCCCAGTAGACACGAGACTTTAGGTATCCCCACAACCAAAAGAAAAATTCTTATAGAAAAGTTGAACCAGAAATGCTCTATATGGTAATGATTGCATGCTGCTGACATCGAATAACGGATCCATTATGCTTGATTTGCATAAACCACCTAGGTTTGACATATGAGCACCATCTATCGGTCATTCTTTGAATCGTTTTTAATGTGGAAAAATCCAAAAACTTTCTCAACGTATTCCCTCAAGCTGTAATTTTTTTCTGGCATTAGTTTTATTATAATTTTTTGAAGTTTTACTAATTTGTAAAGCAATCCGTACTGCGTAAACAAGAGTGTGAAAAGGAAAGATAATATATTCAATAATTGAAGAAAATATTTGGCATAATACGCAATGCTCACATCTAAAATTCCGGATTTGTTTTATGAGCTCGGAAGAATGCTTTTTTTAGTGAATTCTGGTTGCATGTGCCCATAATTTTTGGAAATTAGGACAGTCAAAGAAAAACGAGAGGAGCAGAAGCATCATCCTACCCCAAAGAAATAGGAAATATGACGTTCGACTCACGTTCGATTGTCGCATTATCCAGTAATGACAGCTTATTAAATTTTATTGCTAAGTGATTCAGACCTTTATGAAATTTCGTGCTTGAAATAATGGTTTCCATGGGCCCTTTATTATCATTGTAATCTAATGGCTAAAAATAAAATCTATTTGAACTTGTTTTATGGATATAGATGCAATTATTCTTAGAAATTAATATTGATTTTTTAAATTTAAATCTTAAAAATCAAAAAAAATTTAATAATTCAGACAAACAATTACTTTTATACCAAAAGATTGCTTCGAATTAGTTTTATTTAATTTTCTCTTATTTTGTAGAATGCTGATGGAGTAAATAAATTAAACTTTTAAAGCTCTTATAAAGAAAGGAAAACTTATCCTACTACCTGTTATTCGAATCATCGTGTATTTTAAATTACTTTTATTTAATTTGATTTCCTTCAGATTATCATAACTAATTTCTTAATTATTTCCAAATATGCGAGATGATTCAAATTTTGTCCTCATGCGCATTCTCCAAGGCAATGCACTATACTGCTATTTAAAATTTTGTTATTTTAAAACTCCGTCACCATTTGTCGGCACTTGTAAAAATTCAAACATTATTCATATTAATCGAAATAAATCGATTAATATGATTAAACCACACCAATGTTGACAAATGGTATTTAGTTACAGAAGCAATAAAAGAAGAACAAAAATTAAAAATAATAAATTCTGATATTTAATAAACTAATAAACCAATTTTTTAACCACTTTACTTAATATATTGTTAATAATCTATCTTATTCTCATGTCATACATGCAATTTATTTATTTTATATTTTTAGTACATTTGTACTGAAAATATAATTCATTAATACTAAATAATAAATAACAAAATATAATTCAAAATATTTAAATAAATTATAATTAATTAAATAATGAGCGAATAAACGAATCTATAAAATGCAATTCATTAATATTTAATAATAACAAATAAATAGTAGATCTGATGGATAAGATTGCGAAAATGGTTTTAGAACGCGCCTTTAGTCTCTGGAATTGACCTCATAGCAAGACTCCGCTGATGTGGCAAAAATGCAGACGGATGAAATCTGCAATCGATGCAGCATCGGCGTCAGAGATACTCCACTGCTCGTGTTGGAACTCTACAGTAATTATTGTTGGATCTTGAAATCCATCAGGCACTTCATAAACTGCGCTCTTGGACATCTTGGGGATTTCCCAGCACTTTCCGCTACACTTCTGGCCACGTATTTCTATGCGATTGTGGTTTATTTCGATATTATTCACTTTTCGAAAACATATTTGAAAACAATATTGAGATTCTTCGTATATCTTAGCAGGTATGATATGTATTCATTTCGCTATTCCAGGAAATATAAAATTTCAAAAAATAAAGATACTTACGAAGTTAAACACGAAAAATTTATTCGATACAATATTAATTCTCAAATGCATTTGTTTCATTTATTGCATAGGAACAATTTTCTTTGAATTCATAAAGTATGTATATAACACATTTTTTTGTTTCTCTTCTAAAATGCTCTTTCAGCAACACTTCTGATGTTTTCACAGAGTTCTGTTTTAAATTCAAGTTAAGGAAAATGCATAAACGTTGATTCTCAAATGAATATCAAGATATTTCCAATAAAAATTTATACTATTTGATCTCTGCAAACCTTGCAATTACCTTTCATTGTTTGGGATCAATTATTAAATTTATGTTAAAAGAAGACTAAAAAATGATAAGATCAACTTTTACTCTTTGCATTCTGAAAGGTAATTCGATGCATAATCATTCACCTATTACAAAGATTTGTTCATTCATCTGAAAAATAGATATACAGTTGCTCAAAAAATTGAGAGTACATCTTACTTTTACTTGATAAATCCGAATTTCAATATAAATAATACATTACCGGGAAGTTCAAACATGTTTTTATTTTTACACATAACAGATGGTTTAATTTAGAGTAAAAATCAAGAAAAATCAACGGAAAACTTCTAAACTGAAAAATTTCAGAAGCATTTTCAATAAACATATGCAGAATGTTGCCTCAAAAAATTGAGAATACACCAATGAAGTTTTTGCAATAGCACGCATAGAAACAAAGTGTCAGTATTAAGTTGCATGTCTTTTGTCTCTTATAATGGCATCTAAACATCATGGTATCGAATAGACCAATTCGTGATGGTATCTGAAGATATTTTACCCCTTTCTTCTTGCAGCACTTGTTTTAAATTAGTTTTGTTTCTAATTTTGTGTTTTTGAACCACTTTTTCGAGTATGGCCCACGAAAATTCAATGGTATTGATGTCGGGTTACTCTGGTAATGTATGCAACTGCTGTTTACAATGAAAAAGACTCCATATTTTGACGTTACTTTCATTCTATATGGGGCCGTTGTCCTACTGGAAAATGAAATGTCCATCTAAACCCAAATGTTTAGCACTTTCCTTTAGATTGCTGCGAAGTATATCCAAGTAAACCATATCGTTTATAATGCCATCTATAAAAATTCAAGTTCCTACCCCTGATGAAGCCATGCAACCTCAAATCATGACGGAGTCACCATCATGTTTAACTGTAGGACGTAAATTTTTTTGGATCCAAAGCAGTATTAGGTTTTCTACATACAGTACGATGGCTATCACTGCCAAACATGTACAGTTTTCTTTCCTTACTAAATATAGCTTTCTTCCAAAGGTTATTGGTCTTCAATTGATGAGTTTTTGCAAACTTCAAATGCTTTTTCTGAATTTGCAAGCTGATGAACGGTTTCTCTCTAACTATGCTTTTTATTCAATGCTAACAATGACTTTTATATCCAGCTTGTCTAATGGCATTTCACACAGTTTAAGCACTTACACTTCTGCCTGTGATTTGAAAAGTTTCTGCACAAAATTGGATGAACTGGAAAAGTTGGAAAGTTGGAAAAGTGCAGCAATCTAAAGGAAAGTGTTGAAAATTTAGATTTAGATGGAAATTCCATTTACCAGCAGGACAACAACCCCAACTAAGAATGCACATAACATCACAATATGGTGCCTTTTTCATTGTAAACAGAAGTTACACGCACCAGCAAAGTACCCCGACATCAATGCCATTGAATATTCGTGGGCCATACTCGAAAAAGTGGTTCAAAAACACAGAATTAGAAACAAAACTAATTTAAAACAAGTGTTGCAAGAAGAAAGGGGTAAAATATCTTCAGATACCATCACGAATTGCTCGAATCGATACCATGATGTTTAGAGGTCATTATAAGAGCCAAAAAACATGCAACTTATTAGTGACACTTTGTTTCTGTGCGTGCTATTGCAAAAACTTCATTGGTGTATTCTCAATTTTTCGAGGCAAAATTTTGCATATGTTTATTTAAAATGCTTCGGAAGCTTTTCAATTTAAAAGTTTTCCGTTGATTTTTCTTTATTTTTACTCTAAATTAAATTATTTGTTATGGGTAAAAATAAAAACATGTTTGTCCTGGTAATGTGTTATTTATATTGAAATTCGGATTCATCAAGTAAAAGTAAGATGTACTCTCAATTTTTTGAGCCACTGTATATATAATTGTTTTAAGTCGAATTTCTTTGAAAAATTAATCTATATTATTTTATCATTCTGTAGGAGCTTTTAACAATCAGAATTGAAAATATATAAATAAAACGTCAAAATGATGCACCATCTTGAATGGTGGAGTGAGAGGTACCATCCGAGGGCAAAGGCTTAATAGGTATTTGATTAAATGTTTTTGAAAACTCCTTTGAAACAAAAATTCAGAATTAAATGAATGTAAGCTTTATTGCTTATTTTCAGCCATTGCCAACATAAACTGCTAATTCTATTTTTATTTCTTTTTTTCAATTTATTACACAATGTTGTAACATAAATACATTATGAAAGACATAATTTTACTCTTCCCATAAAAATTTAGACTTTCCAATTAATATAATTATTTCGCAATTTCCTTCTAATACTTCTAATCCATTTTTATATTGTATAAAAAATATCACAAAATAAACTGTCAATTTTTTGGAAGGCATTTCATCAATTCTTTTTGAAAGCTATATTTGCAAACGATTTTGAATGAAATAAATATGTGCTGTATTATTTATTTCATTTATCATAAATATAAATTATTAAATCTACACAGTTCAGTTCATTTTTTATGCACAGTCGGTAAAATATTATTTTGCTCTTCTTTTTTAAAAAAATTTATATTATTCGAGTTCCGAAATTTTTTTCTTTTCCTTTTAATGTTTCTTATAAATTTCTGCGCGGATTTTACAAGTCAACAAAATTATGTCTTTTAAAGACATTTAATTGAATGTTTCTGAAAGTTCTGTCGAAAAGAAAAATATAATAAAAATAAGTGTGAAATGCCTTAATTTTTTTCTTTATCTTAATGAAGTTTGACGATGAACAGATATTCACAATCAGTAAATTAGATCAATAATTCGATATTCTTTTTAATTGCTGTGTTTGTCTGATATGATATTTGAGATCTGATTCCTATATTTTTACTTATTTTTAAAAAAATCGAATTTTTGTGACAGAGAAAAAATGTTTTAAAAAATCAGCTTATTCAATATTTATAATAAATTGAAAGAGATAATGAACTATTGGGATTTCGTTTGAAGAAATTAATAGAGGATTTCATTTCAATTTTATAAAGAATTAATAAAGATAATTATTTAAATCATTTTAATATTAATATATTTAATCAAACTTATTGCAGCCTTTGATAGTTCTTTATTTTGCAATTATTTGGACAATTGTTTCCTGTTATTTGTGTTTTTTTAAACAAAAAACATATATTCTTTGATGTAGAAATGCAAAAGTAAACACAAATCTATCAAATATTGCACAAAAATAAAGCAGATTATTTTATATAAAGGATTTCTTTTTGATCGCACCATTTCAGAAAAATTAATTCTGCCTTTTCTAAATTTTTATTTATAAAATATTTAAATGGATAGCTAAATGGATGTATTATTTTATTACGCTTATTTCCTCTATAACATTGAGATTATTTTCATTAATTCTTCTTTATTTTTTTATATACAAAAAAAAATTCAAAAATCCATAGAAAAATGTTAAAATATAAGTGAAGGATATTAAAAACTCATTAATGATCATTCTCTAATAACTGTTCATTATTAGAACAGAACATTAAGTCAGAATAGATGTAAAGGATGGTCACTATCAGTCGGTCAGTAAGTTAAATACGAAAAAATGATATATATTATTACCGTGGCCGAATGGTCATAGCACTGATCTCATAATCAAGATATCGTAAGTTCGAATCCCGCTGGAGACAATGCTATTCACAGTCTGTGTAAATATTTAATTCCTTGATTTTATGTTTTCCTTTATTTCCTGTTCCAGCAGATTCTGGACCTTTCTTCAGTTTACCATACAAGTGTTCTGGACTTTTCTTACTGTCTCCAGAAAAGTATTCTGGAACTTTCCCTGTTAGTTTAAAAGCAGATTTGTCAGTCACTGTGTTCTGAGTTAATAAATTGGTTTAACTCTACTTCTCGTGTGTGTCACAGAGTTCCATACTAAAGTACCTACGTGACAATATTCTATATCAAAAAGTCAACGCAGTTTTAAACGAATATGAATTTATATTATAGGAACCAAAAAATGTGTAAGATCAAAATCCCGTACAAGCCGTGAAGTATTCTATCTTGTGGGAAAATTCAAAAGAAAAAAAGGGGGTAAGTCATCAAAGGCCAGTTCCGAGGACCAATAGCTGGCTCCTCTAAATATAGAGTAGCAAATGATAGACAGTTAAAAATTTTAAAATCAGAAAGAAAAGAAAAAAAATATAAATGAAACACATATGTAGTTTTTAAAATTAAAAAACAGAAAAAGGAAAAAAAAAACGAAATAGAATAATAAAAATAACCATTAACTGACTACTTCGACACCACCCGTAGGTGCGTGGATGAAACTGAATAACCGGACTGCCGTGGCAGCAACACTGACGGAAACTGTGCAACCACGACGCAACCCTTCCCTAGAAAAGTATATCACATCATCATTGGAAGGTAGCCACCCCCACTTCTTTCTTTACCCACCAGGGCGGCGGGAACCAACCACAATGCCGGAAGCTTCTCATATTCATTTCTGAGGTGCCCCCAAGGGAAGTATAAAAAAACTAAATATATAAGCATAAAAATAGCATAAAATTTGAAAAAAAAACATAATTATATTTATATTTAATAATATCTGGCCATATTATATGATTAACAATAAGTGAAGTTTGTATTTGTTGGACAGCAAATTCTTTAAATATTTATTTTACTATAAATCTTTTGAACATTACCGCAAGCGAAGCGAGTTTCTTGCTTTTATATAACGATGACTCAATAGCCACAGCATCGTTGCCCGTATCTTGGCTGCATATCTTTACAATTCCAAGGCAAATATCATTTTGTCTTTTATAAGTCCACTTTTATAACAATAAATTTAAGCTTAGGACAGACATTAAGAGTAAAAAAAAGCATATAGAAAAAAGTAATTTTTTACCACATGGCATGTGATAGCAAACACAAGGGGATGGACACCACAAGGAGCTGTTTGGTTGTGAGTTAAGTGAAGGAAAAAAGTGCATAAGATAAATTGAGCACTATGGAATAAATGGAATAGAAATTTAGGGTAACATAGAAATATGCTTACGTAAATAAAAACATGCGAAGCGTGTATCAGCTTTTACGGCAAATCCTTTGAACACTTATTATATATTGCCCAAAGATTGCAGACCCTTTGATCTATTACTCTTCGTATTTACCTAGTTGCTTTCTAATACCAGCACTGATTTGCTTTCAATAGTTTTTTTACCTTCTATTTGGAAATTGTATTCAGTCATATCAGTGTTATATACATCATTATTGAATATTTTAGATTTGAAATTTATAGACTCCAGTGGCGGTTGTCTTTTGCTTTTGTTGATTGAAATCAGAATATTTTGCATGAATTTTATTATCTACTATTAAAATTTGTCTAAATTACTGTCATCTTATATATGAATAGAAATTGATATTTATAAGACTTATCTAATAACAAATATTCAAAACATAAAATATTTCAGTCATATAAAATAATTCAAAACTGGAAAGAAAACTCAAGCTGTTATCTGCTGTCCAAAAAGTTGTTTTCTCGAAATATTTAACTCAATTTTGAAAATAGTGCTTTCCTCTAAGGATTCCCAAATCAAATATACTGAATTACACTCCAGAAATATAAAAATACTTATTAAACAGGATATGTAAATTAAAAGAAATACGATAATTATTATAATGAATGATATTTCATTACAATCACTTAACAGCTGGTCGTTAACTAGTCTTTTTTTTAAATTCTGCTTAATTGTCATTCACTTCGCTGCAATCATCGATCTTTTGCCCGATATGATCATTAATGGTTTTCGATTATACCGATTTAGTGTCTTATCTAAATCAAATATCGAAAAACTATTTTAAATCGTGAAATTTATTTAAAGGAGTATTAACTGAGCATTAAATTTTGGCAGTCAAGATAAAATTTTATGAAGAATTTAATGCGTGGATATTGCCCCTCGTCATTTGTAGCTTTACTGATAATGATATTCCTGACTGACAGTTTTAGCAATTGATGATTAAAAGAATAATTGAATATATGTGGACAGATAACCTCAAAGTAGTTAACCATGCTCTAACCAAATATTCAAGATATTAATTTAACTTTCATAATCGCAATAGCATATGTAAAAACCGAGAGTGAATACTTAAAAATGGTGATGGAAATATAACTGCTCTTAAAAGACTTGGTGCAAATAATCATGTATAGGTCATCGGAATGAAGATTAACTCTGTCCCACATTTTTATTTTATCTATTAAGAACAAGAGCATGTGCTATAATTTCCCTTCCATGAACTCGTTGTGTACTATCTGCGCTTGGAAAGTGGACAGGTAAAAAGAAAAAATTCGGTATTTCACATTTATACTATCAAACATTTAGCTCGTATACTAACAAAAATTATTATTTATTTCTTATAATAAATTGTTATAGAAAGTCTAAAAAAGCTAAAAAAAAGTAAATTTAGTATAGCATTTTCCTATATAAGGAAGTAATCTTTTTTAGATCTAAAATTAAAGATAAATATATGACATTCTTAACTTTATACGTTTTCTCATTCATATATTTTTAGAATTTTAATACACTGTGGCGTTGCTTTAGATTCTGTTACACTGCTTATAAAAGTAGGACAGTCCATTTTTTGTAAATTTTCTTTTATATTTTTATCCTGGCTAATACATTCTTATGTAGGTTTATTCAACAATGTTTTCTTTATTTTTGTGTAAAATTGAAATTGCTACCATTATTTATAATTAGAGAATTGAGAATATATGATTTACAGTGTATAAAAAAAAGTAGAAGGTCACTTAAAACATTTTTTTATTTGGTGAAATGTGCAAAAGTAGAAGAGAAAGTATACACTTTATTAAAACTGTTTCTTTGTTTTTTCTCAGGGAAACGTATTTTGTTAAAAATATCACGGATGCTTTAATTTGAGAATCCCTAGTGGTATACCCTTAAATGATATTCAAAAAGGTCAAATTGTTGCGTATAAAAATGAAGGTAAAGTTATTAGAGAGATCGCTCTGCTGCACATCAGCCCCAATACAGTTTCTAACTTTATTAAAAGTTCAAACAGAAACGGAATAAGAAAGAAGACTGGAAAAGTTAAAGCCTCGTAATGAAAGAAAACTTGCTCATAAGCTTAAAAAGAGTAGTGGAAGTGCTGTTAAAGCTCGAAATCAAGCAGGACTTATTCATGTGTCCAAGAAAACCGTATACAACTACATCCAAATGTCCAAAAGATTCGTTTTCAGAAAAAAAGGAGGCATCATCCAAAGTGGAAACAAATACATATTAATAATAGTTTGTCTTGGGATAAGAAACACATGTCATGGACCACAGAATGGACTCCTGTGATATTTTCAGGCGAAAAAAAATTTAACTTAGGTCTAAGTATTGCCTGAAGAAGTATTATCTTAAAGTATTGCCTGAAGAATGCAGAATAATATTATTCAACTAGACAAATGGAAGGAGGAAATTTGGTGGTCTGGTTTAGCAGTTGGTTGTTGTGAAAGAAGAAGTTTAGTCTTTCTGAATGGTAGGCAGAAGCATACAAACTACATTAATGTTCTGAATTCTGAGCTTCTTCCTAATGGCTCCGCATTAGGAGGAGAACAGTGGATGCTTCAACAAGATGGATATTCAATCCACACCGCCATTGGAGTTAAAAATTGGTTCGCTGCAAATAATGTGCAAGTTTTACCATGGCCAACTAAAAGTCCCAATCTGAATATAGCAGAAAATATCTGGTCAATGCTTGTTCGCCGAGTATACGCTGGAAAGAAGCAGTTTGAATCGCTCTCTGAGCTCCGAGTGACATTAAATACCTCGTGAAATAATTTTTGTCAAACAGAAATCCAATCTTTGTTCCAATTTTCACTTCCAAACAGAATATTCTAAGTCATAAAAACTAATGGAATTAATATTCCTTACTAAAACAGCTTATATTTATTCTTTTTATAACTCTCCTTCTACGTTTTTTAAACGGTTTCAAATGAAAGATCATTTTTGTTGTCATTTATACATTATTTTTCCATATCATTGTAATAAAGCTAATATTTTTTTGTTGAATGATCTAAAAATTTTCTTATAAAAATAATTGCAGTAAAAAAAATTCTTCTTTTTTTATAATTTAGTGTCCTTCTGCTCATTATTATATTATTTGCATTTTTGGTCTTATATCAGACTAGTCACCTCAGGCGATCAGCAGATTCGCAGGGAATAATATTATATTTGATTTAAAATTAATTGTTTTTTATAACTCCATATGCATGATCCCTTTAAATTGTCGGATATTATAGTCATGTTATAAGTTAAGATCTGTTTATTTTACATGAACCTTTCTAATGGAAATAGTCCCATGATGTCATAGTTTATCAAATATCATCATCAAAACATTTATATCAGGTTCTAATTATTTTAAACATATAATAGATTATGCGAATAGCTAATTTAAAAAACAATTTTATTATTTTTGAATTTTAACGATTTTGTAATTCCACTTTTTTATCTGCCTTGTAACCCACATATATATTAAATGGAATTCTTCGTTTTTAGTTTATAACAATGGAAGAAAAATCGCAAGATTTAATTATTTCAGGAAACAATAAAAGTATTTGAATTTCATGTCAATAAAATAATCTGTTGTTAAAAAGCAGGGAAAAAAAAGCATGTTTAAAAAATTTCCAAAATTCAGTAAAAATTTACTTGACTATTAAATTGGTATAATTGAAAAGATAATTTCTGAAACTTTGAAACGTTGCAAAATTTATTTTCATGCAATAATATTTTTATAATTTAACATGGAAATCCATAAAATTCACTTAATTTTTAATAAGATAAAATTTTAATTAAAATTTCAAAAAATCATTTTCAGTTACACATTCCCACTCTCCAACGTATATATGTGTCGAATGTGATAGCTCTAAGTCAAATGGCCTGTCTTATAAAGCATTTACACGCAAATTCATCTTTCTTAGTTTGGTACGTGTACCATCTAGTTAGCAGGTACACGTACAATTTATTATATTCGATTTCAAATAATTATATTTAAATATTATATTATATTATATTATCTGAAATATAATATATAAATACATTATATTTCAGATAATTAATTCAGATTTATTATATTTTATTTGATATAACTCCAGATTCAAGATTCTGCAAAATGGGTTGAGATTAAAGTCGTGTTATTTTAATTGTCTTACTTAAGTTCTGTTTATCATGGCCATGAACTTTTCTAAGGGAGATAATCCCTTAATGTCCTACATCATAATGTTATGTAAAAAAAACCTAAATAGTTTATTAATCTATTATCAAAATTTCTCAATATTGTAGCTGCGCTTTTTTATTTCTCAAGTAAACTACTTTTTTTATGGCAGGAAAAGGTCAAATTTGAGCTAAATTTTTTATAAACGAAAATTCAAATAAATTGATGCTAGGTACACATTTCCGAATTTGGTAGCTGTTGCTCCAATGGCGTAGCCTGTAGTGTGTCAACACACACACACATCTTTATTATTAGCGTAGATATGTAGATATAGATTGTATTCTGTTTGATCGTTAGCAACAATCTTTTGTCATTTTGTACACATATATGTTCAGGCATCTCTGAATAAAATAAGCATTACTTTTTCTCTTGCCTTTTTTCAGTGCTGTTTTCGTTTGGATGAACATTATAGTTTAACGTTTGTAAATATTTGGTATATAAGATATTGGAGACGGGCACTTTAGAATAAAAGAAAAAAATCCACCTCCTGCATGTAAGAGAATATTTCATTCAATATCTAGCAGCGTTACTATGACAACCATATGAGAAAGGATTATGTCGCTGAATACATATTTTATTCATTTATAATACATTTGCAACATTGCAAGTAGAATGTAATATAAAAGTGAATAAAATAGAGAAAAATCCTTGGGGAAAAAATGAACAATTTTATTCTTAACTTTGCATAAAATTGTTAACTAATATTTTAGCAAAATGATGAAATAAATACTGTGTTTTGGTTACAAAATCAATGAATTAACAGTTTTCAAGCCTTAGTTATATTTATTTAAGAAATAACATATAATAATATAAAGTATTAATGTATAATGTAAAGTAAATTGTTAATGTATATTTTTGCAGTGAAAAGTATTAATGTTAATGTATGCTTTTAATATAACATATAAAAAAGAAAATCATGTTCGTATCTTTTTTTACTAATCATGGAATACGAATATCAAAGCTACTTGCTATCTGAGTATGTCTACAAAATATTGTATGTAAATTTATTTTGTTCGAAAAATCCAAGAAATGGTTATAGTAGAACTTTAGTATATCTTTTAAAATAGAGTGTATTCTTTAAAAATTGATACCTCTTTCTTATTTAGAATTAAAATGAACAAATTTCAGATGCGAAATCGAAATTAGTTCTCTTTCCGACACTTTCTCACTTATTCACTAAAATTTTAACCTCACCTCAGCCTATATATAAACTTGGAACCCTGTGCCGCGAATAATCATTTCTAGGTCCATGAGAAAAATGCTTCTCACTAAATTCATCAATTTTTATATAAAGTTATGTAGGTTGACATAAATACTCTCAAATTTTTCAATAAAACAAAAACTTACTAATTTCAGTTTCTTGTCGAACACAAAATGGTGTATCTTGATTTGTTACTTAGTTATTAATTAACCAAATTAATTAATTGATCAAATTAAAATTTATTTCATAATCTAAATAAATTCTTTTCTAACTTTTCTTAAGTTATTCTCAATTCCAAAAATATTTTAATATACCATGACTTAAAAAATAACCTTTTAAAAGCCTTAGTGCTCAGATTTTATTTTCAAGGCATGAAGACAGTCCAGTAGACTTTTTAGGCGCTTTTTGTTCAGCTAAATTTTTTTTAAAGTTGAAGCAAAATTTTTTTAAAATTTAGCGAGAACACATACAAAAGTGTTTACTAAAACCGCTATGTTTTTGACTTATCATTTTTGTATGCGTGCGAGCATATAAATCAACAGAAATCGATCAGTTGAATTTCATCTAAAATTATATGTCAAGTTTGATGTATCTTGCTCTGTACATATTGTAGTTATATCCATTTTACTAGGGCAAATATACAGATAAATTTCATCCCAATGAATTTCATTTCAAAACTCAAAGAAATCAGCAAATTTCATGTAAAAACCACATAGATAATTTCATCTTTTTAGATTAAAACGTTTCTGAATTGTCATATTAACAAACTCGCTGATCCACAGACAGTCGAACATAATACTAAAAATATGATTTCGGGTAAATTTTCATTTCAAAATTTTTTCTTAGTACACGAGTATACGAGAGTATACTCGTGTACTAAGTATACGAGTAGTAAGTATTTCTTAGTATACGAGAGAGTAAGTTGTCTGCCTTGTAAGTTTTCTGATGAAGGCATTAACCCCTTCTCCAGTACAGAATTGTACGATCTCGAATATATTGCCAGCCCTTGGTGAACATAGTTTAGAGATAATATTAAAAATTTCATAAATCTGTCGTGAAATGATTTTTGGGGATTAATCCACGCATGTGGTTAAGACACAAGTACCCAAAAAACAAATCGGGAGCTTATTTCTTTGAAGCCAAAATATTGCAAGGAACTGCAATTGTAGTCACTGTATCACATACGAAAATTTCAAATTTCATCAATTTAAATCATAGAATTTTTGAGTCATAACATTTACATACTTCCAAAAAGTACTGACCGACAGATGGTCAATCGTTTGATACATTTGGTCCAAAATTTGATTAAAAAAATATACAATTTAGATGTTTAACATGTGAACCAAATTTTTAGCTGCCTGACTCTTATGTTGCTATCGACTACACTCTTTATATGTATTACATTTTCTTTATATGCATTTCAATCAAAATTTAAAATAAATTTACAAACTAATATGAATTCTACATAGCAAATTTTAACTGCACTACTTGTAAATATTTTTGAGTTATCATACTCACAGACAGACAGACATAATTCCAAAAATATATTTTCCAATCTCAGAAAGGATCGATGCAGGGGAATTTTGCAAAAGCTACATCTTGAATTTTTTGACTATGACTTTTTCTTTCAATACTTTGTCTACCAGAACGTTAAAAGGGGAAGTAAAATAAAAAGTAAAAGACGTCTATTCTATTTGATGCAAGATACGTATAAAGTTTCAGATTGAATATATTGAATATAAAGCTCTTCAATGCACATTCCATGCATTCATCGTTTTCCTGTAGCTTGTAGTGAATACATTTCGAAATATAATAACGTAGTTGATCCTGTTTAAAAATTCAAAACACATCGAATTTATGAAGAGATGTATAAAGCAACACCTTGGTAGTATCAAATAAGAGGAAACTCTATGATATATAGTCAAAATTCTTTTCTTTGCTTTCTAGACAACATGTTATGAATGTCTAAATCCTGCTATTTGTTTTTAACTTCGCATATTCCATACTTGAAAGGATGGAATATTGTAACCGATTTTTCAATAACATTGGAATATTAAATTATTCTAAAGCTTTCAAATATCAATCAATCAATTTATTTAATTAAAAAATTAATCTCAAAGAGATTGTATCGTCTGATATCAATTGGAAAAATACCTGAGGATTATAAAAAAAACCGTAACTGTCATACCATTCACAGGAACGGAATAAAATTTTCATTCGAGGTATTTTTAGGCATGTGCTCAAGGATCATATAAAAAACAACAGACATTCTAACAGTTAAGGCTCTAGGGACAAAATTTCAAAATTTTCAAATGGCTGCAGCACCCTTGTTTATTTTCCTCAATGTGGAATGTGGGTGTAAAAAACAATTAATAGCGTTGGAATGGTGCCCATACCAGTAAAATCACCAACGGTAAACTGACTGAGAAAAAGAGAACACAACCAATTACAGCAGAGAAGCAACAGAAAGTTAACCATTTTACTGTGTTTCATAAATTTTCTACTTGACCTACGTCAACTATGATGACCCTTTTCCTGCAGCAAATGGTGCCTAGGACCAAAGCATTTACCATACAGAAAGGAATTACAGTCTAGTATATCAGGATAGTTTTTTTATGATTGCCCAGTATTTAGTTTTAGACACCAAAATATCAGCAACCATGTATTATAAAATATATTGCAGAATAAGATTCTAAAGATAATTTTAAAAACATAGTTTTAATGACCATTTTATTAGTATAGTAAGAAGTAGGAAATAATATTATTCTACCGAAAAGCAATATTATAAATAAATAAAGTGCAAAGTAATGATAAGAAAAAAATCTTGGATATTCATTGATAGGTAAAGTGCATTATAAATATAATTTAAATTACAATTTATTTAGAGTTTTTCCAACAAAATATTATCTTTTACAAGTTTATTTTGATATATATATATTTTATAAGAAAATGTAATTGACGTAAGAAATTAAGAATATTACGAACGATTGCAAACGATTTTTGCGTCATTTATATTACATGAAAAATTACGAAATTCACAAGCATAATCTAGCTTATAGTCATTATCATTTACATTTTAAATCACACAGAATTAAAAATGAACTGAAGTAAATATTTATAAAACATGGTTATATTACCTTTTACAATTTTGTTTTTTGTTATCTATATGTTATTACTTTTTATATGTTTGTTTTGATATCTATATATTTTTACCTTTTACAAGTTTACTTTGATATCTATATATTATTATCTTTACAAATTTATTTTGATATCTATATATTATTACCTTCATCAAGTTTATTTTTATGCTCATATTTTTATGCGAAAAGGAAACTGAAATAAAAAATTAAAAATATTATGAATGATTGCTAACAATTTTTGCATCGATTATATTACACGATAAATTAAGAAATTTACAAGCAATGTCTACCTTATAATCATTATTAATAAAATCTAATCAAAACAGCATTAAATAAGAACTGAAATAAATATTTATAAAATATAGTTATATTACATTTTTCTTATATTTTACGTCTACGCTGGGTATTCCACCGGAAATTGCTGCACCTATCGAAACAGTCTGGGATTTTTTCCGCTCTCCGATATCTTTTATTTTCCCTGCGGCCATGTTTATTCAACCTCCAGCTGGAACAAAAGCACTTACCAGTGAGGTCGCCAGGTCGACTGACTTCTTGAACAACCCTCACTCAAATGGGCTCCGACCAAAATATCTCAAAAAGCTACGCATTGTTCTTTATGGTGTCCACATAAAATGGAGATACCTCGAGTTCCCAATATCGCAATATGCTTGTCAGAGTTTGAGCTTTTTACGAGAGAATGATATAAAAAAAATGAACTTGGATTTCCGCTGCCAGCTGTTACTAGCATAACATATATTTGGGGATAAAATTTGACGATTTTTTGAAACGTGGTATAAAATAATCTCCATAAAACGAGATACATGTAAAAATATTATCTAAATGCATGTGCGCTTTTATAAAATTCGTAAAAAACCAATGGATTAGAAGCACTATTTGTTTTAATAACGCTTTTCAGAAGTTATCTTTTAAAAGGAAAAAAAAACATATAAATAAAAACGTCCCCAAATGTCAGGTTAGCACCAAAATTTTACTATTTGGAATTAATATTCACCCTTTGCCTCCCGATATCTCTTCTAAATGCATTTCAAGACGATGCATCATGTTGACGTTTCATTTATTTGTTTTTAATTTTGATTCTTGATTACATCTCCAGAGTACATTTTGTTTTAAATTTAAATTAGTGCGAAAATATTTTTTGTAGAATTATATGCTTAAAAATTATTTTTTAAAAAAACTTTAACATAATTATTAATTTTTAATAAAAATTATGAAGAATTTTATAAAACACTTCATGAGCACATTTTACCCAAGAAGACATGTCGAATTTGGTGACCAACAAATCCAGCGACCAGTCCTGTAAGAGTTTCAACGTATCTTTTTCATCATGTATATCATTTGTCGCAATTTGCAGATAGCATGTCACTCTTTAAACATGATTATGTTAAAATATTGACTGCTTAATTTACCATTTATATCAATGAACCAAAAATTTGATGTGCAGTTTAATTAACAGAACGTGTGTTATCTACAATAGATCTCGTTTTCTGAATTGAATCGATTTAATAAGAAGAGAAGCAATACAAATGTAAACATAAACTAGAAATGTTTAGTAGTAGATTTCTCAATGCTGTTTCAATACAATAATAAATCCTCCACTTACTCTGTTGCGCCATTTAAATAAGAACTGAGATAATACAGATAAGAACATAAACTGAAAATGATTTGCAGTAGATTTTTCAATACTATTTCAATACAATAATTTTTAAAAAAAAAATTGCTCTCGGCAAGCTGAATGAAAATGTAGATTCTTTCATATCTAAGTTACTCTCTGGTAGAATTGTTGATGTTAGAAAAATTCTTTATGTTAGAAACAGTCAAAATTAGTACTTGAAAGTCACTTTTTAGCCCCTAACTTCGAAGTAATCGCAGCTATCGAAAAACTTGAAACACAAAAGATTTTCGTCTTAATGAGACACTAAATTGACTAATTTTATTTATTTTTCTATCTTCAATATTTAGAAAATAATAATGAAATGAAAACTTTAACCTCCTCCCACCACCACCATCCCCACCTCCTTTGAGTTAGAAGGGCCATTTACGAGTTCGTCTAATTCTTGCAACATATTCCAAGTCAGTTAAAATCCAAACAAACCTACTTTAGTTATCCTGCTCACACACACACACACACACACACACACACACACACACACACACATATGTGTGTGTGTGTGTGTGTGTGTGTGTGTGTGTGTGTGTGTGTGACCGCTTTAATAAGACCGCTTTAATAAGAGTAGATGCACTATAGACGTGAAAACAAGCTGAATAGAATTAGTACTAAATTTTTCAATACACTAATAAATCTTCCACTTACTCATTTAAATTATTTTAATAAGAGGAAAGGCGATATAGGTAACAACATAAACTGAAACTAATTAGCAGTAGATTTTTCAATACAATAATAAATCATCCATGTGTTGACACTGGTTAAAATTAGGTATACGAAACAATTGTCAAGACTGCACAGCATTGAATGTCTAATGGAATTTATACAAATGATCGATAAACAGTTTCTTTCAGTTCCAAAAGTTTAAAAGAAACGATTCATTTCAAATAATCCTACAACCGGAAATTAACTCGAATCAACAAGTCGACCAAATCAGCGTAAGAGGTTAAAACTGAAGGAAGCTATTGCACTGTTGCACTATTGCACTGTTTGGCAACGCTTCTAGAATCCAGCGCTGAATTAGTGTAGTATTGTTGCTCTATTGGAATGTAGCAGACCGTTAAATGTGGCAGCTCCACTGTCGATCTAAACCAAAGAGGTTTCATTTAATTTAGAAACTTTTTTACAGCAACACTGGGCTATTTTAGGACGAACCATGTAATTTTGAAACACGGTCAGATGACGAGGACGACGCCTGAGCAGGATTCCCTTCTCCAAATTTCCACCCAGCCGGTGTACGTTTGGCCTGAATATACGGCGGTTCTTCGATGGAATCGGGTCTCGAACCTAAAAACACTTCGCCTACGAAGCCGAAACCTTATCTCCACCCCTGCAAAAAAAAGAAAATGAGAGTAGTGATTCGCTTTTTGTTTGCGGAAGGTTTAAAACTGCCGAAATTATACGTCGAACGCAAGCACAGTACGGTGACAGCCTTCCATCGTGAAGTAAGATCTACGAATGGCCAGAACGCCTCGAACGGAGAACTTCTTTATGAGAGGACGAAAGAAGACCATCAATGTCAACGTCAGCCACTGAGAACAATTTTAAAGTTTTTGAAGTCTTGGTGATGGAAAACAGACGAATCAAAGTAGATGAAATAGCCAATAGCTGCGCAAAGGTCTCATTCAGCAGTAAAATAACGCTTAGGCGCATTTTGCCCACCGAACAGTGAAACAATAAAGAAGTTGAGATTCAAAGTGTTGGAAGATCTCCCGTGCAGTTCAGACCTCATTCCAAGCGATTTTCACATGTTTGAACCATTGAAGAAAGCGCTAAGATGAAGAAGTCATTGATGCGGTGCAAAACCGAACCGAACAACCGAATAACTTATTTTCAACGGAGTCAAAAAAACTTATGAAACTTTGGGAAAGGTATGTTGAAGACCAAGGTGGTTATGTAGAAAAATAATGCATGTTTCTGTTTCGATCATTAGAATAAGGCCACCTTTTCTCATATTTCCCTTTATTTTTGATGATCCCTCCTTTATTTCTATGGATCAGAACATGTCTTATTTGTTATGAAATAACAGTAGTTAAATTATTTTAGCATGGAAAATGCATATTTACTTAAGTAAAAAGCTTACTTAATCGAAACACTCTTTCTCATGTACATTTTTTTGATATAAAAAAACAATTACAATGAACTTTGGACAAAAATTTGTTACATAAGAATTTGAAAACGCACTTGGAAATAATGGTGAGTAGAATGTAATGCTAACAAAGAAATAAATTGTGGTATTTCCTTGTTTTTAGGTATGTATAGAATCACGTTGATACAGATATTTTTATCTTTTAAAATGCTTGTTCTATGTTCTTTCCTTTCTTTAAACATTGCAGCAAAAATAATCTATTATGCTTTCATTTTCTTTTTTCCGAAAGCCCAAAGTTTTCGGTCCGAAGTAAGAATAAAGCATGTTTTAATTTAAAAGTCTCCTTATGTAACATCAAAGAGAAGAGTTCAAAAATTTAAATCTTGAGAAAGAGTCCCAGAAAAATTCCTTTCTCGGAATTCGAGTAACAAAGAATGTTATTTAACATAAACAAAAGCACAGCCCATTTTACTAAACAAGCTATCAAGAAGAAAACGATTCCCGCCCATTTTCTCAGTTAAAAATGTTGAAAGAAATTTGGTTTTGTCTACGTATTTATCTACCTTCAATTTTAGCATTATTTTATGTGTTAATTAATTAATCAATCAATCAGAAATGCGTTTAGTAGTTGCAATTCATTTCACTGCAGCCGAATTCACTTATTAACGAATAATTATATTTTTTTTAACCGCTTTTATTTTAGCTCTAGCCGCCTTTGCCGACCTTAAATATACCAAAAGTATTGGTTTCGTTTCATTTAATTAAATCTCTTAAGCAAAACTTGATGTTCAAGATTTCGTCGATGAAATATTTTTAATAAACATTGATATATATTTGAATTGTATTATTTTAAAACCCTTACACTTGTTCTGTTTATTGTGTTCATGACCCTCCCTAAGGAAATCAAGTCTCGTGAAAATAGAATAGTCTTCTCAATGTCTTCGTTTTCTTATTCTTTATGGAAATTGAGCATACGATAAATTGAAACTTTCCTCCTATGCTTCCAACAATAGAAGAAAATAATGCGATTAAATATTGGATTAAACAATGACAACTGGTTGAATTTCATTGAAAACAATGAAAAATATTGTTGCAAATACTGCGTAAAATATTTTAAAATATCAAAATAAAAAAATAGTAATTGCACAACGATTAAATTGTATCGTTGAGAAAGTTTTTTTTTGTATTTTAAAAAAAGTATATATTTATTTAATATTATTTTCTCATATATTCCGATAAAAATACAATCTTTAAATACATTCATTTAATAATACATACATTAATAATACATACAAATTTAATTATTCGTTAATCTCTTTATTTAATTAAAGTTTGTTTTCCTCCTCACTTCGTCACTAACTAATCAAATTGAAAAAAAAATTCCATGATATCTTAATGTTTATAAATAGGATTTACAATTTAAGGACTAAAAAGAGAAAAAAAATGATTTCTGCTTTTCAACACATGTATAAAATTCGTTTTAAAAAATTGTCCTCATATTCTTTCATTTAACTTGGATTATTTTACGTTTATTACAACTGAATTTTACAAACGATTTTTTCTCACTACTTTATGTTCAGATGCTTACAATTTTTGCAGCCATTTTATAATATTTAATATTTTTTTTTGTATTTCGTATAACTTACATTAGGACAGCCGAATATAAGATATTAACGTGTGTAAGACAGACTTCTTCCAAATTAATTTCGCTTAAATTTAATACAAATCCTCAAATTTGGTGTAAATACCATATATGACATTTCCTCCGTCTAGATCAAGACGTTTTTAGTTATCGTGTATGCATACCAACAGATGGACTTACAGACAGACCTAATTGTAAGTATGTGTTTTCTGAATCCAAGGAAATTTGAAATATGCAGATTCATCGAGCTGTATTATACCACAAACCGCAAACTGGCAACTCCGACCCGCTGGAAGGCACACTGAAAAAACTTGAATGACCGGACCGCCGCGACAGCAACACTGGCGGGAGCTGTGTTTGAGTACTAAGGGCCGTCACTGTCCAAGGCACAACCTTTCCCTAAAAAAATACGTCCCGTCATCGATGGAAGGAGCCAGACCCCCACCATTTCGTGTACCTACAACGGTGGCAAGAACCAACCACTATGCCGGAAGCTTCTCATTCTCAATTCAGAGATGCCCCCCGTGGGACTTCGTCTTATACGAATGTTTTGACGATTACAATATTTTCACTACACTTTATACTAGAAATTATTGCCATTAAAGGACACTGATGTATTAAACTTCAAAACTCTTGCAGATTAGTTCAAACATGAAATACAGATTTAAAAATCTCATCTTTTACAAGAAAAAAAATGAAGCAAATGAAATCATATAAAAACGAATTGAAAGTGAAACGATCATAAGTGTAAGACATCAAAATGATGTATAGTCTTGAAGATAATGCTTGGGCTATTGATTTTTCAATTTTCCGACGTCGCAGACATTCATGCGATTTGGAAAATGTCGCTTATATAATATGTCAGACAGTGTAAGCACCGAAATATGCGGAAGCTATCGTCAGACCGTTAAGCTTCCGCACCAGTTGGCAATTACTCGATTGAAAGTTTATATGAGAAATACGTCTATATTTTCAGAGAGTTTCGAATAATCTCTCGGTAGACAGAATGACTGAAAAAGCTATTTTGTTGAAATTGTTGGACGATTTGTTCATTTTCGATACAAATTGTGAGATATTGCTAGTTACTATTTTTATTTTCCAGCGTATGAACAATAGTATTTCACTTTTTCGTATGTGAAGTATAAAGAAAATAATAGTAAAAGAAATTCAACTTAAGATTGTGACGAATCTCCACGTTTTAGACATCTCAGAATTCTAAAAACACATTTTTTGCATTATATCTGTCTGTCTGTGACGATGATAACTGAAATTGCTTTGAGGTGAACAGATGAAATTTGGTATACAGACTTCACGCCAAACTTGTAAATTTCAATACCATTTTACATGAAATCTATTCAGATGGAGATTACATATCCGGTTATTCGAATATAAGTTAACATGATTATTACAATACTGTTACAAACCTGCAATTCGGCTTCCCAGCATAGTTTGTTCCATCAACAGAAAGAAAGTTTTACAGTTATTTGAATGGGACGGAGTCCAGGTGCGCGTCGAAGGTCCCAGAGCTTGGCGACAAACTTGGCTACCATTTGGCGACTTGGCGACGAATTTGGCGACTTTGGCGCCAAAATCGATAATACCCGAAACTTCGAGAATTTTCCCGATCCGTCCAGTAGGAACCGAGATACGCCTCGAACGTTCCTGATTGGTTGAGAGGCTTCTAGGCCCCGCATCCTGAGACCTATAAAAGGGTCCACAGCTGCCAGAGCAGGCGAGTAAAGCTAGTAGTGAGAGACGACGGAGTAATCCGAAGACGGAGCGGAAAAGCCAGTAGTCCGAGTTCGAGAGCAGCGAAGGTAGAAGTCAGTAATCCGAGTCAGAGTCGGAGAAGTAGAAGACGGAGTAGTCGGAAGCGACTGAGTCAAGCTCGTGCTGAACTGAGCTATCGCTACTGTCTGCAGTAGATTCTGGTTGTATGCTGCTGTGTGTGTTGTTGTATGCTACACGTCTCGGGTGAAGATAATCGTCTTCTGTGGTGTATATAGTTGTCGCTTTGTGCTGTCCTGTGTGTCTTCGTGTAAATAAATGTCGTTGTTTTTATTCTACTTCTGCCTGCTGATTGAGCGTTCTCCACACCATATCACTTCCACTATCCAAACGAACCCCGGTAA
Organism: Argiope aurantia; assembly: GCA_026543865.1. Lineage (NCBI taxonomy): Eukaryota > Metazoa > Arthropoda > Arachnida > Araneae > Araneidae > Argiope > Argiope aurantia. The sequence continues at coordinate 84,005 of JAPMOR010057647.1, forward strand.
AAAAATTCGTAACAATACGAAGAGTGCTAAATGGATAAAATTCGGTGCACAGGTTTAACATTAATAGACACTTACAAAATTTTGAATCAACTCCAACAAGGGGTAGCCCTCTATCAGTCTCTACCTTCATAAACATTTTAACATGATAACTCAAAAAACGCAGTGACATAAATATTTAAATTCGGTAATATAAGTGTAGATCAAAGTCGAATACCAATCTGTATTCGTTTTTTTTTTTTCAATATATTGGGAAAAACGTGTCTATAACACGAATTCGGGACTATTAATCTCATGCCAGAAATTAATCGCCAAAAATACTCACCAAACATCTCACGTAGATTCAATAAAAAGTGTCAATTCGCATGAGATTCAAGATTAATGATTGATCAGAATATATCTTAAATTATCTTCATTTTAATTTGATTTAATTAACTTCTTGATATGAATTTGATTTAATTAACTTCTT